>SZWC01006146.1:59925-109301 GCA_023375785.1 Penium margaritaceum
AAAATCCCCATCCGCCACTCCGTCACAACGATAAGAACAATCCGCCCCTCCACCAGAAAGATAAATTTCATCCGCCCCTCCACCAGAACGATAAACTTCATCCGCCCCTGCCCCAGAAAAACAAGCCTCAATCGCCCCTTTTACAGGAACACGATTTTCAGGCGTAAGAACCCAACAGTATACCCCTTTTGTTTGCATTAAAAAAAACATGTCAACGTCAAATTAATGGGGCCTCGACATGTTTACGTCACATTTTTCACCCAATTTTCAGAACCCTAGTGCTACTCAATTTCGCTTTTAAATAATTATTTTTCCCGACGGATTCAAAATTACGACAACGAGTTGGAGTTTTTTTGTTTGCTTTTGACAACGGTAAATTAATCGGCCTGATTCCACTATACCCACTGTTTGGGCCTCCGAATTTTCTACTGGCCAGTTCTCGCACATTTGAGACACGGTACTCACTTCACAAAAACAAATGTGCAATGCCCACTTTTTTCCGAACCACTGGAGATCATGCATGGCGCACCCACTATTGCGAAAACATGCATGCTACACCGGTTCCAGACGAATTAGTTCAACGACCAAGTATCCGAAGTATGATTTTCTAAGTTTCATTGGTTCCATGTCATATGTTATGTTTTCCTATGTTCATTGTTGTTTTACATGACCAAATTTCTGACATTTCCATTTCGACCATCAAGTAGTCCCGATTTAAGTACATGAAACACTGGGGGTGTCATTTATATCCACTCGAGAATCTGTTTTTTTCCGTCACCGAACATGGGCCGCTGGTCTTTTGTGTACATCACAATCACGCGACCGTGGATATCCACGGTTGCGTTATGTGCTCGTTCCCAACGCGAACAAGCAAAAAACCCCTCGGATGGGCCTTTTGGCGCTTGGTCTTAAGACCGGTTCGAGGACTGTTTCTCTCGTTCGTTACGTTGACGAGCGAAGCAGTTCTGTTAACTTTAAACCGTTCACTTCAGTTTGCTACAATGTGAAAAACAATTAAGCGACGCAATTGTTTTCGTAAAATCTCTCCCACACACAAAAAATGTTTTTCGACGTCGACTTGACATCTATTGTAACGTATCGTGTCTCCAGCTCCTACTCTGAAGTCGTCGCTGGAGTTCGCAGAATGGCGTTCTCAGTCCGCGTCAG
Source organism: Penium margaritaceum (assembly GCA_023375785.1). Lineage (NCBI taxonomy): Eukaryota > Viridiplantae > Streptophyta > Zygnematophyceae > Desmidiales > Peniaceae > Penium > Penium margaritaceum. The sequence continues at coordinate 61,093 of SZWC01006146.1, forward strand.
GAGTTTACCCCCTTCGTAGGACTAAGGGGCAATTGTCATCAATGACCCAGAGCAGGGAGACTCAAATGTTTCGAGTCTCCGGAGGACCATATCCGTTTTTAACCAAAAACGAATATGGTGCTGGTTTTCGGACCCAAACCGGGGTTTTTACCTCGAACTCGTGTGTTCGCACGAGTTGACGTTTATTTTATGTCAAAGTTCGCCGTGAACGAACTTGGATTCACGTTTTGCCCTTCTGGCACGAAATCGTCGCGTGCGAGGCATGCTGGCGATTTCTCGCCAGCTCTCTCTCCTCATCCTCGCTCCCCCAATCCCTTGTCCTCGCTTGCTCGTTTGCAAGGAGGGCGAGGGGGGGCGAGGGCACGAGCCCACGAGGCCTCGCCCTCGAGGCACTCGTGGCCCCTAAGCCGCCGACCGGGCTGAGGCTGCGATCGGCGGCAGGCGACTGGCCGGCCGATGGCCGGCCGATCGCTTGGCCGGCCGCCGGCCGTCTAGCCAACCGGCAGCGAGCTGGCCGGCGGCCAACGAAGTGCTGGCCGGTGACCAGCCCTCGCTGACGCAAGGGGTGGTGTGCAACCGCCCCTCGCTTCAGCGAAGAGGGAGGGTCGAACCGGCCCTCCCGCTACATTCCTCCCCACTTATCATGAACCGTCCCGGTTCATGAACAAGTAGGATTGTTAGTCAGCGAGTCATCAATAGTGTGAAAGAAAATCAATTATTTCAATCACAAGCTAAACATGAACACGTGCATGGTACTTATACATAAACTACAGCTTGTAGGTCAGCACGGCTAGCGGCCTCCCCCCTTTAGGCTGGAGCGTCCGTGCGACAACCATATAGGGCATCCCTAACCTCCTGTGGTCACTGTCCATGAATGCTGCACTTTGGGAATGTTGTTCAGTTTTTCCGCGTTCAGGTGGTGCCTCCTGGCACGCGTCGATCTATGCCAGTTGCAAGCTCGCTCCAATACTCGTTGACCACCCTTGTGGGCAACCGAGACTCGGGCTCCCATGAATTATGTTCAAGTCCACAACCGGCCCAATGAACAAGGTACTCCCTGACAACGCACGACCGAAGAGTACGCTCTCGATGCTGGAGTAGGCGAAGAACCTCGTATTGGCCGTCGGCAACCAGGACTGCTGGTAGTGACTGAACGGTTCATTCTGCCGTGTATGGAGCCAGCAGGCTCACATGAAACACGTCATGTATCTTCATACTCAGCGGAAGTAGCAATCGGTATGCCACTGGCCCGATGCGTGCCACAATGGGAAACGGTCCAATCTTCTTCGGTAGAAGTTTTCTTGCCCCTGGCGACTTCAACCGAAGGTTTTTTGTGCTAAGCATCACTTTGTCACCGATGTCAAACGACACCTCCCGGCGACCTTTGCCGGCATATGCCTTTTGTCGTTGCCGAGCTGCTTGAAGGAGACCCTTCGCCTCCTGAAATAAGGAGTCGATGCTCTCGGCAAAGGCTTGAGCGGAAGGAACCTGCCAACCTGTGCTCCCACTCTTCACCAATGAAGAGGGTACCACTGGATGCTGACCACTGTTCAACACGAACGGTGTGAACTGTGTGGACTCGTTCACCGAGTTGTTCACCGCAAACTCTGCCGGTGCTAGGAATTCGTCCCAATCATGCATGGTAGGGTCCACGTACATGCCGAGCATCTGCTCCAGAGTGCGATTCATGCGTTCTGTTTGTCCGTCAGTTTGAGGGTGAAATGCTGTCGACATTTGCGACTCACTGTCGAAGTATTCGTGCATCTTTTGCCAGAAATTACTAGCAAAATTTCAATCTCGATCGGAGATACTGCGCAACGGCAAGCCGTGGTACTTTACGACACCCTCAAAGAAGAGATGAGCGGTCTCCTCTGCGTTCACGTCAGTGGTTGTAGGAATGAAGTGTGTCATCTTAGTCAAAAGATCCACAACCACTAGTATTGCATCATGGCCACGGGCCGTGTCGGGAAGACCAGTAATGAAGTCCCTGCTGACGCACTCCCATGGAGTCCCAGGAATGGGAAGCTGTTGGAGGAGTCCAACAGGGTTCTTGTTGCTAGCATTATTCCGAAGACATGAGTCGCATGTCATGCAATACTTACGGACATCAACACTCCACCCTGGCCACCGATAGTGGTCCGAGAGTGCCTGTCCGGTCTTTCGGGGTCCCACATAACTTGGGACCGGCGGGTCGTGAAACTGGGAGATAGCCGTTGCTCAAAGGTCTCCCGACTTTGGCACTACAACTTGTTCTTCGTGCCAGAAGATTTCTGCGGCCTCCACCAAGCCGTACTTGTCCAGATTTTGAGAGTCTTGAAACCAAGAATCCACACAGTATCCCATCCGGATCCTTTTTACAAGACCATTGTAATGGATAATCTCTCGTGGTGGTTGCCACAGAGGTGCAGGGGGGGTCTGGTGGTTGTACTGTTGCTATTGCAATGGCCATAAAACACCCACTGACCCCGGTGGTTGCTTTAATTTCTACAGGCTGTCGGCTTAGTGGATCGGCCACATTGATGCGTCCTGGCCGATATTCCCATGAGAACGAGATTGACTAAAGTGTTTGCTCCAACGCGCCTGTCGTCTTGACAGGTTCGGTAGCGTTTGGAAAAACACCAATGTATTATGGTCAGTCAGGACTGTCACACCCCCTTCAACACCCTCGAGGTAGCAACGCCACATATTGAAAGCGTGTACTACCGCAAGGAGCTCTTGATGCCCATTCGTGTACCCCGTTTCTGCGGGAACGAGCCTCGGGCTCTCATACGCAACCAGGTGACTGTTCTGCATGAGGACGGCTCCGAGTCCTACTACCGACGCATCACATCGAACCTCCCACGGTTGCGATGAATCCGGAAGAGCTAGGACGGGCACCGTGGATAGGAGCTCTTTGACCTTGAGAAAAGCGTTCTCGCAATTAGGTGTCCATTCCTAATGCACGTCTTTTTGCGTGAGCCTGGTTAGCGGTGCTACGAAGGTTGAATTCCCTTGCATAAACCGTCGAAAGTAGTTTGCAAGGCCGAGAAAACACTGTATCTGCCCAACATTCTCGGGACGTGGCCAGTCCACAACGGCTTGGACCTTTCATGGGTCGACACGGATGCCGTCCTTGTCGACGATGTGTCAAAGGTATTTGAGCTTATCTTGTGCCAACTTGCACTTGCTCATTTTCGCATAGAACTTCTCTTCCCGAAGGATTGCGAGAACTTCGCGTAGATGTTCTGTCTTCTCTTCCATTGATTTGGAGAAAACCAAGATGTCGTCCAGGTAAACCAAGACAAACTGTCCGAGTTGCTTGGTGAACGTTCGGTTCATTTCTCCTTGGAAGGTTGCCCGGGCATTCGTAAGCCCGAAGCATAACACTCGGAACTGATAGTGTCCCATGTGCGTTCGAAATGTGGTTTTTGGCATATCATCTTCCGTGATGCGAACTTGATGGTACCCTATGATAAATCCAAGGACGAAAATACTTATGTGCCTTGGAGTTGGTCAAAAAGGTCCTCAATCCGCGGTAAGGGGTATCGATTTCTCACCTTCAGCTTGTTCAACGCCTGGTAATCCACGCACATGCGTAAACCACCGTCCTTTTTGTTCACAAAATGGATCGGCGCTAAGGCAAGCTACTGGGCTCAATCCACCCCTTTGCAAGGTACTCTTTCATTTGGCGTTCGGTCTCTCGCCTTTCTGCTGGACTTAGGCGATACATGGGTCTAAAGAGAGGAGTCACCTTCGGTTGTAGCAGAATCGTGTGGCCCATGTGTCTTTCTGGTGGAAGCCCAGCCGGTGGGTCTTGGAATACATCCGAGAACTCCGCCAAGAGAGATCTGATATGTTGTGGCGTGTCCTTCATCACGTCGTCCTCCACTTTCTGCAGCTGAGCCAAGAAGTATCGACAACCTTGTCGAATACGTCTCTTGACCTGTATTACAGACAAGCTCGCATGGACTTTGAGTCGGGTCGGTGATAATTCCGTACTCGGAATCAACGTAAAGCGGCGTTGTCCTTTTCGGAGTATCAAACGCTTTGATTTAAAGCACATTAGTGCCTTGTTGTCACGGAGCCAGGGATCGCCTAGCACCACGTCAAACGGGTGAAGAAGGTTGAGTACCTTCAACGTGACACTCTTTGTGTACCCTTGAATACAAAATTTCGCTTTACAAGTACCGATCACGGACACCGTACGGTTGTCACCGACAACAACTGCGCCATTCGATGTCTCGTACCTCAAGCCTACCTGTCGGATAAAGGCAAGGCTAACAAAAGAGTCGTCCCCTCCAGTATCAGCAAGTACATTCACAGGAGCACCAGCTAGGTGCCCTTTGAAATGCATCCTCATGTTGCCCCCACTATTCCGAGTGAAGAGACTCGATGACGACAAGCCGAGTTTGTGATAAACACGGAATGTGTATGACGAGCGTCGCAACTCCCATGATTCATCCACTCGAGTCCACATCTTGTGGGCACGTGTGAATTCGGCTAGCACCTTCCAGCCTTTAAAACTGACTGGGTCGAAATCATCGACTAAGGGTACTGCAAACATGATTGAGCTCATTGCTTTGAGGACGTTTCCTTCAATCACTGTGTTACACAACTCTTACACAATGGTCGGTGTCGCCACCACTAAGCATGTACGATCATGCATCTCGTCCGGAGATGCAAGTTTTAGTGGGCAATGTCAGTCAGTAAGTGTAGAATGCGGTTCAACAAGAGGAGAAAAGACAACAGAGAAATTAGAACTTGTCAAAAACTCAAATTGTTTAACATCCTCATCTGAAAACACGAACCCACACTCATGATCCAGTTCTACCCCTGAGTGGTCTCCACTGACGTCACTGAGGGGTGGGGAAAACCCGCCCCACGGCCCTGTCCGTTACCACGGCCGGGCCCATTGCCGCGACCGCGACCCTGTCCACGGCCCTGTCCGTGGCCTCCTGCTGCACCATCCTCACAAGGTGCTATTGTTGCAGCTAACGCCGCGGCCTCTTGTCCACCCCCTGCAGCCTGAGGGCACTGAGCCCTAAAGTGGCCCGGCTGCATGCAGTTGTGGCAGAGCCCTTCGCGGAAGGATGTGTATCGACGCTCACGCCCCGCCTGCAGCTCCTCATTCTTGCGGCTGCGCTTGTTTTTGGGGCCCTTGTATCCACGAGCCTTCTTGGCTAGAGGGTTTGGAAGGTGCTTGCCCTTGGCCCCGCCTCGCTGTCCAACTGACCCACCAGCCCATGCAATGTCCATTCGCATGTCGCGGCCTTGCTGTGCACGTGCGTTCAGCCGTGCATCATAGTAGTGCTTCGGGTTCGCCGAATACAATTCGCTCATATAGTTGCGCAACGCCCTCCAGCTTGTCCAAGCTTGGCCAGTGGCTGTCGCGGTGGTCTTGTCCTTCAGCTTCTTACTGGTGAGACTATCACGCAAGTACTCCAGCGGCATGCACTCGGGGTACTTGAAGGTCTGAGTCCCATCGCCCTCGATTAAGCTATCGGCTTCTTCCACGAATGCGGTGAACTCGCTCAACTATGATTCGAGCGAGCTGCCCAGCTACCTAAAGTCCTTGATCTTGTGGAAGGCGCGCTGCGCCTCCTCACGTTGGGTGCACTTCTTGTGCATGATCACGCAGAATGTTTCCCACGGCGTGGGCTGCCACTCGAGGTGCGGTTGCTGCGCAGTCCACTGCGTGACCACATACTAGAAGAGTTTGTATTCAAGCCGTGTCGTGGCAAGGTTGCCCCACTGCCTGAGTGGAGCCTTGTGGACACGTAGGACGTGCTCCATGCAGTTCAGCCAGTCGGTCAGCTTCACGCCCTTCCGAAAGATCTCCACACTGTTGAGGAAGGACGTGTTCATGACCGACCCCGAAGTCGTCGAGGTAGGCAAGTCGTCGCTGCCACCGGCAGTGGCATCCGTAGCTGCGGCATGCTGCGCTTACTGTTGCATCCACACCTGGGTCATGCTCTGCAACGCCTTGTCGAGGTCGTTGCATTGGCGGCTTGCCTCATGGCTGACCACGCGCTGCAGCTGGCGATCACGGTCAGGGTCCGTGATGCTCTGCCCGACGTTGGCTAGCAGGTTTGCAAACGCGAACTTAAGCTCTGATGTCGTTACAGCATCGACAATAGCCTCCAGGGGCTCACGTTGTCCGTACACCCTTACACAGTGCAAGAGGGTACGGTTCGCGTACATGCCTCCAAGGAATCCCACCTTTCAGAGGAGACTGTCGTCGGCGACGACGCTCGAGTGGGCGCTGCCTTGCCCCATTGCGACCACATCGTAGGAAGGAGGGTCCGCCCCCGTTCCTCTGAGTGGTGCCGTATCTCCACCATCAGTGGTGATCTTGAGTCGGCGTGCCGCCTCGGCAGCAAAATCCACGAGCCTATGACGGTCATCGCGAATTGCCTTCACGGCGACGTCGTCCGGCTCGTTCTCGCGGGAACTTCCCGTGTGGCTGCTTTCAGCGCTCTTGCTGCTCTCAGCAGTCTTGCTGTCGTCGGCAGCTGCAGGCGATGCGGCGGGCGTCTTGCCCTTCTCGAGCAATCGGCTTGAGTTCGTCGCACGACGATGGCGATGGTCGCGATCCTTGTCGCCTTCGCCATCGTCGGCATCGTGCTCTTCGTCAGGGTATCCCCCCGGGAGATCCTCCTCCATCGCGACGTCCGTCGCGTGGGGGTCACCCACGTGCACGTCGATATGCTCGTCAGGTACATTTTCGGCCTCCGCACGCTGCTTGGTATCGCCAAGGTTGGTGTCGGTTGCCTTCGGCGGTATGGTTGCCCTTGGCAGTACGGTTGCGTTTGGGCTGGCAACCGTGCTCGCGGCGGCTGCTCCCAAAATTTGGAGTCCGCCGAGAGCTTGTAGTGAGGCCGTCACCACCTTGCCCTTGTTTGTCTTGGATGGTCCGGCACTTGCCATTTCGTCGTTCGTGCAACTAGCACGTGAAGGTCGTTGTGAGGATCACCCCACAACTTAAAGGAGGAACCGCCTCCTACAATCTAGCTCTCACAATCAGTGAGGCAATTTCAATTTAAATTTTTATTTTCCTAGGCCGCCACGTCAGCACAAGGTCGTGGGTTTAGAAACTAGTTCTCCTAAGCCGTGACTCACGGCACTTGGTAACAACTAGGATCTAGGAAAACAGAATTTAACAATACAAGGGAGTAATAAGAAGTGTGAGTACCGCTCACAAAACTAGGGAAAAGAGTAAGAACACAAGCAAGTACAAGGTCAATAGCAAAAAGACTACTTTTCTTCTTGACTTCTTGTCTTCTTGTCTTCTGTCTTCTTTGGTCTCTTTTTGCATCTTCTTGGCACGTCTCGCGCCCCTTGGCGGCGTCCTCCTTGAGCTAGCAGCGTTGGGGAGCCGCCAAAAGTCCCCAAGATGTAGTCCTCCCTCTTTTTAGACCTTCATCAAGCTTTGAGGGTCTCTGGCCTTGGAAATAAGTTCTGTCCCAATTTCTTGGTTGAAGGAGGGAGGGAGGGAACCTTGAAGAGAGGGGAAAACTTGGTGGTTTGGGGGTGGGCACTCCCCACCCCGTCCCAAAAACATCCCTTAGGTCCCCTGGAGGTGAGGAGAGGCTGTGGAGAAGAAGCCCCAAAACATAGAGCTCCTCTCTAGCTTCCTAACGCACTTTACGGTGCTTCAAACGGTGAAGCGTAGATGCCATAGTCCCTTCTGGAGTTTCTGCTGCTGCTCGCAGCTGCCGGCGGCGTTTTATCTATGTCGTAGCCGCCGTTTCCATCAAACTCTTGGTCGCGAGGGTCGTCTGGTTCTGAGAACCACTGTAACGTGTCGTGTCTCCAGCTCTTGCTCTGAAGTCGTCGTCGGAGTTCGCACAATGGCGTTCTCAGTCCGCGTCAGGGGTTTACCACCTTCGCAGGACTGAGGGGCAATTGTCATCAACGACCCAGAGCAGGGAGACTCGAATACTTCGAGTCTCCGGAGACCCATATCCGTTTTTAACCAAACTCTTGGTTTTGGGATCCAAACCGTGGTTTTCACCTCGAACTCGTGTGTTCGCACGAGTTATTCCGTTTGTTTTATCTCGAAGTTCATCGTAAACGAACTTTGATTTATGTTTTGCTGTTTTGGCGCAAAATCGTCGCTACGAGGCACGTTGGCAATTTCGCGCCAGCTCTCTCTCCTTACCCTCGCTCCCCCAATCCCTCGTCCTCGCTTGCTGGTTTGCAAGGAGGGCGAGGGGGGGCGAGGGCACGAGGCCACGAGGCCTCGTCCTCGAGGCCCTCGTGGCCCTTCAGCCGCCGATTGGGCTGAGACTGCGATCGGCGGCTGGCGACTGACCGGCCGATGGCCGGCCGGTCGCTTGGCCGGCCGCCGGCCGTCCTGCCGGCCGGCAGTGAGCTGGCCGGCGGCCAGCAAAGTGCTGGCCGCCGGCCAGCCCTCGCTGACCCGAGGGGTGGTGCGCAACCACCCCTCGCTTCAGTGAGGAGGGAGGGCCGAACCGGCCCTCCCGCTACATCTATTTTTTCAGCTAAAAAATGGACGCCAAGTCGACGTCGACGTCAATTGGTTTTGGGCATATGTCTCATGTCGATGTCGTTGACTTGAGAAGAGCGCCAAAAAAAAGGGTACACTTCCCTCATACCCACTGTCTTTGCAACAAAAGAACGTCATACCCACTTCCTGCATAAAAAGCATGAGAGGACCACTTTTCCAGAAACATGCGTATAACGTCCACAATATGTACATGATTCTTCCGATGGCCACTGTTAAAAACAAATACTTCGGATGTTCACCGTGCCAAAAATCGTATGGAGGACGAACTTATTCTCGGCATACCCACTTTCCACACGGGCCAGCGGAAGACAACAGCATTGAAACAGGACCCCAACGTAGCCTTGCGCAGCATAGACAGCATGGCAGTCGACAGTGCCAGTGCACCACACAGTTACGACATACCTCTTTGACTTGGCGTCTTTGTCTTTGTGGACCAACATTGGTCCAATGCAACCGCAATACTGCTGAACGTCCAATGAGCGGGCGTCGCTAGGTCGCCTATCGCAAGCACCGTCCATGAAGTGGAAAGTACTTTACCATGCTAAACTCACTGCGCGAACCGTTGTAAACATCGTTGAACCGAAAATTTGAACGTCACTGAAGGGATATACTTTAGGGTTAAAGTTCGCGTCGGGACGGTTGCTCGTTCTGTCTAGAACGTCATGAGTCCTGTCCCTCGCCCTTATTACGATGTACATTGTATGGTTAATCATCGCAAACCATCGACATGTCATCCGAGGGACGCAGGAATGGCGGAAATGGTCGCGGGTGGAGTACTGGATGTTATGTGGACCCCTTTAATGCCCACCGAGCATGGGTCGCCATCAAGGAAGCATGGGACCGTAGAAAGGCACGTACCACGAGCGTACATGACTGCCATCCGCCACAGACCACATGGGCTGCGACTCCTAGAGCCATGGCACAGACCCTCAACTGGCCATTGCCCAGTCATAGACCATTGAGCAGCCCTGACGTATGGGAGCCATGGATATCATCCGAGCCTAACTGTCCCTGCGGATGTAACCGGTTGTAGAGAACATACAAATACGGAGGTGGCAATCATCGTCAACCATCTCCATTCACGGTGTTGTACACCGTAGAAAACATGGGTCGCATGATATATGGACATGACGACACCCAGCCCACTGACGTTATGGACGTGCGTACGCGGTTCTGGACCGAGCGTACCTACACGTGGGACACTGTGGCGAGGATCTACCGATGGGATCAAGTTGGCCCATGGTGTGGTGAACCTACCAGACCCAGCATGCCACAGCTCACTCCCCAGCAAGTGAAGGAGGCATGGACTAGGATCAAGCATCGCTGGGACACGCTCGTTGCCACAGAGGTCCAACCTACTTGGGTGAATGACCCATGCGAACCAGAGACCATGTGCTGGATTTTGGGTGAACGCATGCCAACTCCACGTCCTCCTCACACCCCTGGGCAGTGGCTGCCTTGGGCTTGATACTCTTGGTGGTTGCTTTGCTTATGTTTTCATCATGTTTCCATCAACGTACTCAATGTTGGTACTTTTGCATGTGCCATAGACAACGCGCTGTCATCAATTGTGTACAAAGTACGCCATGTCAATGCGAACTGCCACATAGTGGATATGTGGAAGATCTTCCAATGTTTTCTTCAATTATGTGCCACTTATGACGTTCTTTGCCGCAGGTACTGGGCTTGCTGCACATGATTGGTTGAAAACATTCACAATGTGTCCATTACGTCCTTCGGATATAGTTTAGAATACAGATAGTGGATATGGCGTTCATTTATTAACGGTTTCATGTACTAGGAGACTTCTTTGCATGTTAACCACCCTTACACTCCCTCACTGTGTAGTATTTAACAGTATGTGACTCGTGCAACTGACAGCCTAGCTACGGAAAACTGTACACTATAGTGAAGTCACCACTCTTGTACTGGCTTAATGTCATTCATAGGATTGCACTATTAATCACAAAGGTTACTTCGCTTGAAACCTGTATCCAGGTGCAGAAAACACTAGAAAGAGTGGTCTGGTCAAATGACATTGTGTACATCTCACTGAACGTCAAGCCCAGAACAACAGAGGCGCTAAGTCACACGTACTGATCCACAACTGAACGTGCACGGGTAAGCCGTGCACGTAACAGATGACCTCACAGGCAGGGCACTCTGCAACTTCATTGAACTCTAGGCATGCATCATAGAAGACTTCCCCAAAGGGGGACGCGCACATGCCCGTGCATGGGTTGGCCACTTGATATCTGGCCTGCTCCACGTCTGTCTTGCCTAGGTTGAGACTAGCCATCATGGAACACATGACTTGTGCATCCTCCATCGCACATCCCGTGTCGTGGGCCACATGTGATCTGACCCTGTGCCGGTGCATTTTCAGCCTTGGTTGCCGCTTCACCACGGTCTTCTGGAGGACATGGATCTGCCTCACCTGCACATAACAAAAGCGAACACAACATTGTTAAGAATTCGCAATGTAAACAAAGTACACAAGGCAGCATGGGCCATCAATGGACGACATAAAATTTTGCATTACCTATCTTCACACAGAACAGCCTCTGCTTTTGTGTTTGCATTGGATCGGTTCGTCGTCCTCATATGCGTCTGAGTGGGAGGAGGAATCCATTGATTCCCACTCTTCTGTCTCAGCTGTCTCATAGTCCGAGGCACTGTCCTCCCCTGACCACACTGAGGATGAGGGATCGTTGTCCGCAGGACTGCCAGGGTTGTCAGCCTGGGATGAAAATGTGGGATCTTCTATGTCAGCCGCATCTGCCATATCACTTGTAGCAGCACTTGCAGCACCACTGGCAGCACCACCTACTGCTCCTGCTGCTCCTGCTGCTCCAGATGCTCCTGCTGCTCCTGCTGCTCCTGATGCTCCTACTGCTCCTACTAATGCTTCTGCTGCTCCTGCTACTCCAGATGCTCCTGCTGCTCCTGATGCTCCTGCTGCTCCTGTTGCTCCAGGTGTTTGTGCTGCTATTGCTGCTCTTACTGCTCCTACTGCTGCTGCCGCTACTGGTCCAAGTTGTTGTCCACCATCACCTCGCACTCCGCGGCCCGAGGCAAGTTGTTTGGCACGTGGTGCGGGCACGTTAGCTGCAGACAGAGCAGGTGGGTTGGTGCCCTTCCGCGGGCCATGCCGAGACAGGCTGCAATGGCTGCAGATGCGGCCCCTCTTGCGACGTGCGTAGCGGTCCTTGTACTTGGACTTGGGCCTTCCAGCGCCACACTTTTTGCCTGAGGGCCCCCATCCATTCTATGCGTACTGGACCTCGCCAAGGTTGACACCGGGCATGGGGTGACGGTAAGTTCTCTTCCACGCCATCTTCGTCAGGTGGATGTCGACGTACATGTCGGGGTTGACCCCAGCGTCCAGAAGCAAACTGACGGCGTGCTGGCATGGAAATCCGTACTCGGCCCACTGGCCGTAGCTTTATTTTTTCGCGTTGCAATCCACCTCACGGCGGGACAGACTCTTTGGACCAGAGAGCGTTCCAGAGAGTGGGCCGGCTGGGATGATGTCGTACTCCCTTGCCTTTTGCGTGTAGTTCGTTACCTTGGCATTGGCAAAGGGTGCCAGCGTAATCTCACAGTCATGCTCCAGCTTCCGGCGCTCTGCAAACAGCTTCTGCACCCGCACGTACAGCTGGGCAAAGCAGTGAAAGGGGTACAGATGACTCAGGTCCATGATACGAGCGTTCAAGGACTCGGCCGCGTTGCTCGTTGTGTGGCCTCCACGGGGCACAGGGATGTAGACCCGACTCCACGCCGCGAGTGGGATGCCCAGTTCTGTGCCCCCGCCAACTATGTACTGCAGACCTGGCATGGATGCCTTCGCCAACTGTTCTTGTGCGCGCTTGAACTCCCGCGGGGTGAACGCATGCGCGAGGGTCCAGAAGAGGTCCGCGGCGACCCGGCCCGCCTTGGACTTGACGTTCTCGCGGATGTGCTGCACAGAATACGTGTGCGTCGCACCGATCAATTCACAGGAAACAGTTGCAAGCAGCCCGCCGTCGTGGTCGAAAATGATGGCAGTACCTCGGTCGTAAGCAGTGGGGTACGCCTGTACCAGTTGCTACACGAACCAGAGCCAGTTGTCCTTGTTCTCCTGTCTGCAGAGCGCCCACGCCATGGGCACAAAGTGGTTGTTTGCGTCCCAGAACTGCGCAATGAGTAGAACTTGCTTGAATCCATCTTTCAGGAAAGTCGCATCCATGGTTATGATGCGCCGCACGTGGTTCCACCCCTCCCGACACGCACCGGGTGCTACAAAGGCTCGGCGAAAGACGTTCTTCTTGTCTTGCCTTGCGCATGCGAACGTCCGGGGGTCCACCTGTTTGAGCTGCACGACAGACATGCCATGGGGACGGTGCTTGAACACAGAGCTGTCTAGCAATCACAATAAGGGATGGGGAAGCAGCGACGGAGGCAACAACTACTAATATCCGCAATGTACGTCGAGAACAGGGACCACGACAGCTCCTTCTCGCCCATCAATTTCTCTTGGGCCGCCTTCTTCGCACGGTACACCACGGGGTACTGTACCTTCTCCCCAGTACGAGGCTCAACAATCTGTTGCAGTGCCTTTCTATCCGTGGAGGGCTTCTTCTTGATGTTTTGCTCAATGTGCCGCAGCACCCATGTAGTCCGGCGCGCCTGGTCCCCCTTCTTTATGGTGGGGGAACACTTGTGGCCATCCACAAATTCAATGACGGTAACACTGCCATTCTTGCGCTGATAGCGTGTCTTCAGGAGCCTGCAACCTGCTTGCTTCCACAGTCCGTAGCGGACTTCGAGGCGAGTTGGCTCACTGCGGACCCATGACACCGGCATGCCACAGTTGACTTCGTAGTCTTGGAGAGCTTCGCGACACGCGTCCATGTTGCAGAAGGCACGACCGCCTGGGAAATCCGTGCATCGTCCTTTGCGTTTGCGCGCACAGGATGGAGCGGCTTCAGCATCTTCCACAGTGTTCTCCGGTGGGAGCGGCGGGATCTCCTCATCAGACAGCCTTGCACAGCGGACGTGCACAGATACATGTCAGTCACATGTGTGGCAAAGAGGGAGAAAACATACTTGTGTGAGATGGCTAGCGGACAGCGTGCTTTGACCGAGCAGGAGGTCCAACCCCGTCGGCGACGACGCCATGTCTAGAAACAACGTGGGTTCAACCCACTGCCACGGTAACCGCGATACGGACCGACATGTTGAGTGCCTCCAAGTCACATCGTGCGCTCTTCAACACGGTCTGTTGAGCGAGGAGTCATGCACTCCATGACGTTGACGTGACAGTTCCACTCGTGTTCCTCCCACTCGGTAACCAGGAAGGATGATTCCGGGTGATACCGGGAGACGCGGACCTCAGGTGGGTCGTCGTCCTCGTCGTCCGGGCAATCGCCTCCAGTAGCGTAGAAAGTGGCGGCCATGGTGGCTAACAGTGGGTGTAACAATGTACGACATGCGTCGTAATATGCATCCTACCCACCATCTACACTTGGAACACCCACCAGTTATTAGCGTGAGGAGGAGGGCCATCCAGGAGACACAAGCCCGTGGAGACGAAGCTACGGCATTGGAAGAACATGTCGACTACACATCAACAATGGGGTCAACGGTCACGACCCCTGCGGACGACGAGAGAGAACGTCCACATCACATGGCGGTTGGCCAACTTTCCATGATGACAACTGTCGCGTCTCATGCATCCGGGATGAAGACGTTCGAGGAGGTTACAAAAATTTATAATCCTATCATGCACATGGAGGAAATTTTAAGACGAGGGGAGCTACGTCAGCTTCGACATAAGGACGGTGTTAGCATGTCAATCCACCTCGAATAATCTGCCAGTTGGCGCCGGTGGCATGTGGACGACAATAGGCAACGTCCACCTGGCAACATATCGCGTCGTCGACATATGCTACGATTACATCCCGTTCGCATGTTGTCCAGGTTGAAGGCAAGACCCGCATAACGCAACATCACGGTAAGTTCATTGCATGTTCGGCAAAGAAACTATGTGAAGTCTGTTTTCGTATGTGACACACGTCGTGCTTTCATCAAACGTTCCAAAATTGAAGCCCCAAGTTGAAAGCGTCAGATAAAGTAGGGGTGACGGGTTACTTCCAACACATATTTCTTCTGTCGGAAGTTCACCTTCTCATGAAGACACCGGAAAGGCATATGAGTCAGGCTTCAATTTGTGCGATGTAGAAATGGTGAATGAAATCGGTGAAAACGAAAACTAATCCGCCGGATACCCACATTTCACAAACTAATTCACGTGGAACCGGTGTAGCGTGAATTTCTTTCCAATAGTGGGTGCGACATGCATGATTTTATGGACGTGCGAAAACAGTTGGTACTGCACGCATCTTCTGTGTAAAGCGAGTACCGTGTGTAGAATGTGCAAGAAGTGGCCAGGACAGAATACGGAGGCCGAAACAGTGGGTATCGCGGAATTAGGCCGCAAAAAAAACAACCGGCAAGCTATAGACCGGACCTTGTCCGGTCAATAGCACGATAGTCCTCGTTGGCATTTGCTGACGAGGGCTAGCCAAAGAGGGAGTCGAGCGTGGCTGGCTCGCTGTCGCCAGCCAGCCCGTCCGTCCTCGTTGGCATTGTGCACACTTACAGTGCGCACACCGTGGGACAGTTGTGCGCTTTAAAAAAAACTCGTGTGACCTATCGCACGAGGCATCACACGCCGGTAAGCTGGAAGCAAGAACTCTTTTTTTTTTCCCAAATGGTTGTCAATCACACACAACCGAAGAAAGGTAATTTCATAGTGTCTCCGGTTTGTGGGCGTTCGATCCTTCAATTGGACGTAAGACGAGGATGAAGCAGTAGAAAGAGAAAAGTGTGTGTCTATGCTTGCTATTTCTTTAGACTACAGCTTTTACTTTGGTACTTTTTCATAGAGAGAGAAATTTGAACAAATAGCACAACGAAAACAAATTATGCCAAACTCTTCCGCTCCTTCGACTTGGTCATCCGACGGCATCCGTATTTTACAATTTAAATACTTAAGAATAATAGACCAATACATTTATTGCAAAAATGTGGCAAGAGATATGCAAATTGAGCACGTAAGTCGTTTTTAACTCTCGATATATGTTGTTTTGAAACTGGAAACGTATTAGCATACGAGACCTCATTCGCGATGTCGTCATCAGTGACTAAGTTTTTCTTAGCATGTCGTCGAGCGTATTTCAGTGGAGTGTCAAAGTGGGTATGCAGAGAATTAAATTGTTCCCCATACGATTTTCAACTCGGTGGACATCCGGAGAATTAGTTTTAAACAATGGCCCTCAAAAGAAGTTTTTGCAGTTTGTGGACGTTATATGTATTTTTCTGTTAAAGTGGCCATCCTATGCATTTTATGCAGAAAATGAGGAAGGTGTACATTACTTGCAACGACAGTGGGTATACGGCAAGTGTACCCTAAATTAATTCCAACCGGGCGCAGTGAAGCTCCACAAAATGAAACTTCGTGTTTACTCAAAGCTCAAGTTCGGTTCGATTCAGGGGAGAAACTGACACGTCATTGGTTTTTGCATACATAAGCCCATACAGAATGGCGGGAAGAATGGGACAGATCGAGAGAGAGAAAGTGAGAGATCGTGAGTGAGAGAGCGAGAGATAGAGAGAAAAGTCGTCTTAAAAAATAGACATCTATATGGCAATGTCTTCCGGCTCATAGCCATCAATCTCGGGGCTGGTCATGAACCCCAGGTAGTCCAAGGATGCCATGGTCTGAAATTCCTCCTTGAAGCACTTCATGAACCCTGCCTCTTGCCAAGCATTGCGCACCATGTCAGGGTTGTCGTGGATGTGATTCCCGCCCTTCAACATTCAGCCCACCGATTCGTCCTTGATCTGTCGCATCCCAAGATCGACCATCATCTTGTCCATGCAGTTTGCTCCCCACCCATGATGCGTACCCTGACGAGACCTTCGTGTTGAAGGGGCGCTGAAGGCCGACATCCGCCGGCTGCAGCTTTCTTGTGCATCCGACGGGGATGTACAGCAGGATGACGTAAGGGAACCGCTCACGGACCCACTCTTTGAAGCTGATGCTTGCCTAGGGCCGCCATGCATCAAGCACGAGCAGAAGTTTCTCACGGGTGTGGGACAGACCGTTCTCAGCACACGTGCAGATAATATGAGGCTCCAAAACCATCGCAAACCATTATTTTGAGGTTTCCACGCTGGCCCAGTGATTGGGCGTGTGGGTAAAGTGCCACCCATGCTCCTGAGTGGCGGTGTTGGTGTTGTCGCCGCATGGATAACAGGCTTCCGTCTTGCCCATCCAAATCACTTGCATGGGCAACATCTTGCCCTCGAGAGAGGATGCAAGAAGGGCGGTCACTGCACGTTTGTCTTCTTTTCCGATCACCTTGACCTCGTCAGAGCCACACGGCTCGTACGTGTATCGTGGTGCTGGCACCAGGTGCACCCCCGTATGGTCGGCATTCACGATGAGGGAGGGGATGATCTTGTGGAGCGTGATGTAGAAGACAGCTCGCTTGAACATGGTGATGGCGCGGCCCTCCCAATCCACGGTCAGCTTCGGGGCTGCCGTTGTCCTGCAGCGCCATGCCCGGCCCAACTCCTCATCCACAAACTTCCGGACCCAGTTTCAATAGCAGATGCCGTCGATGGGCTTACCCATCAGCTCAGTAACCCCCCTCTGTGCCGCGATGGCGATGATCTTTTCGCGGATGACGATACTGCACATGGGCGTCCCCCTCTTGCGTATGCCCTCCAAGGCGCGGATGACCTCCTTCTTCAGCTCAGGGTGCTCGTAGAAGTACCCGGGGCATCCCTTATTCCCTTGCACTCTCGTAGCCGTGCGTGCAGCCACCACGATGGGGATGGACGGGACAGCAGCCAAGGCCGGGGCGTATGCACCGGGCAGCGTCTTTGTTCTCTGCTCGTACCATCCACGGACTGTCGATGGTGTGAGTGGGGCGTAGACACTCTCCTGGCCGGGGATGGCATAGTATTTTTTAAGATGTGCGATGGCCTTAGGGATGGTGTCATGGGCAAGCACCGCGGCATGGATGGTGGGTACGTGGCCAAGCCCGTACCAGTCCATGTAACGGCCACGCTTTGCACCACGTCCAGCACATGGAGGGTAGGAGGAGTAGAGGGTTAACGACCTCATCCGTCAGCGATGGATCAATGCTGATATCGGCCGATGTCTTGTCGTCCGCGAAGGATGCCATGAAAGCGCTTGCGGCACGCACATCCATGGCGGCTCGAGCTGCATCCACCTCGGGGGGCACGCGCCGATGATGATGGCGTCAGCCTCATCCCGGTCCTCTGCCATCCGGTCTTCTTGCTGTAGGTTGTCCGAAGGGAGGTCATGGATGTTTGCCTTGTCATCAGACTCGTCGTCGGACACTACCACCCTGCGACACCGCGGCAAGCGCTCGTGGATGCTCTCGTCTGGGTCAACACCGCAGGAGGTAGACGGCTGCGACGATGGCGTGGCGACGGCTACAATCTCCGGGCCCGAAGTGATGCATGGCGGGAGAACAAGTGCCGACAACTTCCTTGGACGGCCAGGACCGCGACGCGTCCATGCAGGCATTGGCGGTTGTGGTGCTGCCAAGGCACGAGCAACTTGCTCGCGGTACTCGGCTGTCATCACCTTGTTGAAGAAGTCTGTGAGGCGCGACATGGTGGAGATGATGGTAGGACTGAAAATCGTGGTGCGAGGTAGCTGATGCATGGAGTCTGAACTCTGGGACGTTTCAAGTACATCGAAGGTGGCGCCTCGCCACCACCTCGCATCACATACATGTGCGACTCGTGTGCACGGCTCCGACGCTTCGTGCTGACCGTTGCACGTCGGACGAAAATGAAACTGCAACGGCAGAGCACCGCCGGTGCACTTACCGTTCGCACGACCTAATCTCGACGTTTCGAGTCGGTCTTGAACAGGCTCTCTCACATTAAAAAATGCTCAAAGACCAGTGGTCGATGAAACTAGAACAACACTCTGACACAATTTCGTTCGTTTTCGAGAACCATTAATTTGTTAAAATTACAAGCGAACTTTGAGAACGAGTCAAAAGATTTTTTGGTAGGCAAAATTGAGTAGCACTAGGGTAAATCCTTTGTAAAAGGGTTTGTGATTTCTTAAACGTGGTTTGGGGGAGTTTGCACAGGGGGTCCAAGACTCCCCATGCGTTCAAAGGGAACCTGCTTGACCCCGTGCAGGGCCCAGCAGGTGCCCGCACAAAAATAACGGCATAATTTCGCTATACCCACTGTTTGGGCCTCCGATTTTTCTCCTAGCCATTTCTCGCACATTTTTAACATGGTACTCACTTTACACAAAAGATGCATATTGTACCCAGTTTTCTCGAAGCGCCTGAGATCATGCATGTCGCACCCACTGTCACAAAGAAATTCATGCTACACCGGTTCCGGACAAATTAGTTAGACGACAGTGGGTATCCTAAGTATGTTTTTTTAATTGGTTTCACGAGATGTTTTATTTTTTCCTATGTTCATTGTTCCTCTATGTAACAAAAATTCTATTATTTCTACTTTTACATAAAAGTAGTTGCATTTTCCGCACATAAAACAGTAGGGGTATCATTTATGTCCACTTAAGATTTTTTTTCCTGTCGTCGGACATTGGGCGCCGGTCTCTTGTGTACATCACAATGACGCCATCGCGGATATCCACGGTCGCGTTATGTGCTCGTTCGCAACGCGAACGAGCAAAAAAGCCCTCGTATGGGCCTATCGGCCTTGTGTCTACGGACCCGTTGGAGGACTGTTTCGCTTGTTCGTTACGTGAACGAGTACAACAGTCCGTTCCGCTTAAAACTGTTCACTTCGGTTTACTACGATGTGAAAACCAAACAAGCAACGTAAATGTTTTCGAGAAATCTCTCCCACACACACAAAAAGTTGTCGACGTCGACTCGACGTCTATATCTGCGACGTAAAATATAGACGCAGTATCGACGTCGAAATCAATTTGTTTTGGGACTAATGCTCATGTTGACGTCGTCAACCTGAGAAGAGCGCCAAAAAGAATGGCGAGCTATCGATCGGACTTTGTCCGATCGAGAGCCCGATAGTCCTTGTTAGCATTTGCCGACGAGGACTAGCCGAAGAGGGAGTCGACTGGCTGGCTCGTTGCCGCGAGCCAGCCCGTCGGAGTCCCAGCGTCGCTGGTCGATACCGAGGCATCGAGCCCTCGTGCCGGTATTGCGGCCATCGAGGGTATCGGCGTCGGTATCAAGCAGTCGTCCAGCTTGATACCGAAGCCGGTACCAATGCGTTCTTTTTTCCTATTTCAAGGACTCGTAAGCATATCGAAATTTGTAAAAACAAACACACACACACACATACACACACACACAAACATAGAGAGAGAGAGAGAGAGAGAGAGAGAGAGAGAGAGAGAGAGAGAGAGAGAGAGAGAGAGAGAGAGAGAGAGAGAGAGAGAGAGAGGGAGAGTGTGACAGAGAGACCCGCGAAGGTAGAGAAACACTCTGGTAGAAGACGTCTTCAAATCTCAATATGTATTTTTTGAAGAAAGGAAGTGCAATGTTTTAAGGGGCCTAATCTATGTTTGCATCAATGACTACGGTTTTCTTTTCATGTCGTCGAGCGTTTGTCGGTGGAGTGTCAAAGTGGGTACGCAGAGAATCACATTATTCCCCATACGCCTTTCGGCTCGGTGGACATCCGGAAAATCAGTTTTAAACAGTTGCCCTTAAAAGCATTTTCTGCATTTTGTGGATGTTATAGGTATTTTTCTGTCAAAGTGGCCGTCCTTTTTCTTTCTGCAAAAAATAGAGATGGTTTACATTAGTTGCGGTGACAGCGGGTACACGGCAAGTGTACCCCAAAAACTAACCCTAAAACACTAGGTGAAATGAGGGAATGGATTTGTCTAGAGTTTGTATCTTACATAAAGGTATAGAGGTGAAGAAAACATAAAAGAAAACAAAAAAGGAAATTTGACTCCCCATTGATGCAGCAAGGATTCCTAGCAACGCCCATCGACCGGAATCCCTGGCGAACCTCCACCCCCCCACTCCCCACCGCCTCTCGGCAGCCCACCAGCTGCGCATTCCATCGCGGCCCTCAATCGCGAGGGCCTTGGTCGACGGGCGAGTAGGTGGGCTCGTGGGCTACGAGGTGGTGGTGGCTGCGGTTGACGAAGTGCCGACAGACGTATGTCGGCCGGCAATCCCCACCCCCTACCCACCCCTCGGTGCTATCGCGGCCCTCCGCTGCGATGACCACGATGGAGGTACACATTCTAGCACGGCATGCCTGATTTCACCATGCTTAACCAGCGACATGCGTTGCTGCTTGAGCATGGCAAAAACGGAGGGGGGGGCGGATTGGACTTTTTTTTGCCGAACAGGGGCAAAAGAGGCTTATCGTTTTGGCGGAGGGGCGGATGAGGCTTATCGTTTTGGTGGAGGGGCTGATGAGGCTTATTGTTCTAGCGGAGGGGCAGATGGGGCTTATCGTTCTTACGGAGGGGCTGATGGGGCTTCTTGTTCCAACGGAGGGGTATTAGAGGATCACGAGTGACAAAATGGGGGGGCGACATTTTCACCGTTTTCCATAACGGCAACGTTTCTCTATGCCATGCTTCTCTCACTTACGCGAGATATTCGCCACGCGATCCACTTGTAGGAAAATATTTGCCACGGCATCCGAAGCTAGATAATAAGAAGCCACAGTTTACGAAAGTAGCTCACGAGAAGCCACGCGTTCATGATGCAGATTTTAAGTATGCATAAATGCACCTAAGTCTGTACACCAAAACCCCAGACTCGAGTCCCAAACTTGCGATCTCAAGTCTAGTCTGGGACTCGCGAGTCCGAGTCTGGCAGCTTGGCGTGGCTCGCGAGTCCGAGTCCGTCCGTAAGAATCACGAGTCCCTGGGCCAGGAACAATGCAAAAGGGAGGGGGGATGTGTGGATATTCGCGTGTGGTCGCGTTCAACCCTCCGCAGCTATGGACCCGCCGAACCCTCGAAAGGGTTCTTTCTGCAGCCCGTGCATGGCTGCCCGGGACACCCATTGGCCATGGAAGTTTGCCCTAAAACTCTTGTTTTCTTGCCCGCATGTGCTCATGCAGACGCTAGGGTTTCAGGCTACTGCGTGAAGCCGCGTTTGCCGTGTTCCATCCGGTTCGCGTAAGCGGCCGAGTGCACTCTTTCAAGTGCACTCTTTCGACAGTGCTGGCTTTCGACAATCTCTTTCTCTAAGGTGTTAACCTTAGAGAGGAGGGTTGTCGATCTATAGCCACAGTCAGCAGCCATGGCCACAGAGCAACCAATGACCCAGCCAACACAGCAACAGCAGCAAGTGCAGCAGGGGCAGCAGCAGGTCCTGAGCACCAAGGCGTCTAGGCCTGGTGGTACGTTGATTCAAGCGACGTTGAACGTGCCTGGATGCGTGGACAAGCGGATGTTGAAACCGTCGGTGGTGTGGAACTTCTTCACCTATGTCGTCATCCACGGTGAGCCACGGGCCATCTGGACACTATGCCCCAAGCAGGTGGGGCTCAAGGGTACGTTCGCTCTTACCGGGAGCAATACCACTTCGTTGTGGAAGCACCTGAGATGCAAGCACAAGTCAAAGCACCAGGAGCTGAAGCAGTTGGAGATGACAGAGAAGCTTGTGCACGCAACACAGGCTGCTGCAACGACTGCTGCTGAGGTCGACGAGACTAACACACAGGTTGCTCGTGGTGACGCGGGGGTGGGTCTTGTGTTAAAAAAGAAATACTTTCTGTCGTGCATATGGAAGCACCTGGTAGACAAGAACCAGAGCTTCTTGAGCATTGAGTCGGCATGGCTGAAGCAGGCATTCCTACACTCGAACCCTTTTGCAGTCCTGCCTAGAAGAATCACTGTGACGCGTTTGATCAATTCTGGTAGTGCTGCATTTAGGAAGAGGCTAAAGAAGATGTTTCTTGCTGTCGTCTCTGGTGTGCCTTTCACAACCGACGCCTGGCAGTCAGACGCAAACCACAAGTATCTTGGTGTGACTGCACACTGGATCAAGGACTGGCAGATGGAGAGCGGCCTTTCCTTCCTGCTCTGATGATGCAACTGCTGCCAGTGTGTTTGACCTGGTCTCGGGCGCTGTGAAGGAGTTGGGATTGTGGGACAAGATGTACTGTTTGACGGTGGATAACGACTCTGTGAACGACAGCATGNCATTCAGGAAGAGGCTAAAGAAGATGTTTCTTGCTGTCGTCTCTGGTGTGCCTTTCACAACCGACGCCTGGCAGTCAGACGCAAACCACAAGTATCTTGGTGTGACTGCACACTGGATCAAGGACTGGCAGATGGAGAGCGGCCTTTCCTTCCTGCTCTGATGATGCAACTGCTGCCAGTGTGTTTGACCTGGTCTCGGGCGCTGTGAAGGAGTTGGGATTGTGGGACAAGATGTACTGTTTGACAGTGGATAACGACTATGTGAACGACAGCATGGTGGAAAAAGTTCTCGTGCTGCAGAATGACCGGTTCAGCAAGGATGGCCACATCCGTTGCATGGGCCACGTGCTTAACCTGGCCGTGAAAAACCTTATCGCTGATGACGAGGTGCACGAGCACCTCCGGTCCGCAAGGGACATCGTCAACCACGTCAGCAGGTCAGCCAGGCGTGAGCTGTATTTGATCAACGCTTGTGCTGCCCGCGACGTGACCTACTTGTCCCTCCACCTGGACACCCCGACCCGGTGGAACAGTACTCTTGACATGTGTGAGAGGGTTGTGAGGATCAAAGAAGTGCTTGATGAGTGGCTGCAGTTGAGGGATCCTGCTCTCATCCCCAGTGGGCAGGGATGGGAGCTACTGGGCATAGTCATCGCTATCCTCAAGCCTTTCAAGGGCTTTACAGAGGATATTAGTGGCCAGGAGTATCCAACGCTCTCACTTGTCCTTCCTTTCTTTAGCACCATCCTGCAGAACCTGCATGTCTGGCACGTGAAGTCTACCAAGGCCACGGAGAAGAAGCAGAAGAAGCAAGACCTGGACGCTATCAAGAAGCTCCTGGTCATTATGCAGCCTGGGCTCAGTAGCTCAGTGGACAAGGTATGGTTTTGTTTTCTATGTTTCTTTTCAGTACTAACT
The DNA here is from genome assembly GCA_023375785.1 of Penium margaritaceum. NCBI lineage: Eukaryota > Viridiplantae > Streptophyta > Zygnematophyceae > Desmidiales > Peniaceae > Penium > Penium margaritaceum. Next base: position 84,747 of record SZWC01006146.1, read on the forward strand.
GTGTTTTTTCTGCCTTTTTTCCTACCTATGTTTCATACGTCTGATGCCTTTGTTTATGTGTAACAGCTGGAGAAGTATGTGAAGAAGGCCAGCATCCGTCACGTCGTGTCAACGGTGGTCAATCCACGCTTTCATTTTTGCTTCTTTCAGTGCGTGCACAAGGTAACGGACATGACATGGTTGTGGTGGTGGTGATGGTGGTGTTGGTAGTGGTGGTGGTGGCGATGGTATTGGTGTTGGTGGTGGTGGTGGAGATGGTGTGTCTGTTTAGGGTGTTGGACTCGGTTCTGTATTCGTTGATGGTGATGGTTAATCTTGTCACGTGCTTTTATCTCTCTGACCTGCAGCTACTCGGCATCAAATCTGCGGTGGAACTGGAGGTCAAGGTGCTGGACTTCTTGAAGCCGTACTTTGCAAGGGTGCAGAAGAGAAGGCTCGCAGAAGCAGTGACAGCTGAGGTTGCTGCCGCCGCCGAGGCGGCCGAGGCTGCAGCAGCAGCTGACGAAGACAACGACATGGCAGAGGCGCTCTCCACCAACGCGCCTGCAAGCACACAACCCTCTGCGGCAACAGGGAGCCAGCTGATAGGTCCTCTCGCAGCTGTAAGGAAGGGATGTGGAAAGGAGAAGAAACTGTGCATGATGGAAGCTGCTCTTGCCGACCCGATGGACGACCTCTACGAGGAGCCGGAAGCAGAGGAGCACGTGGTGGTGCCGGACACCATAGAAGAGGAGGTAGAGCTGTTCAAGAAGATTGCAGGGGGGGGCAGGAAGTGCAATGTTCTGGCGTGGTACAAAAGAAATGCAGGGCAGTTCCCCACTTTTGCACTGGCTGCACTAGACGTGCTTGCTTTCCCCGCAACAAGCACGCCATCCGAAAGGATGTTCTCCCCTTGGCGGCAGAGTAGTGACGGACTTCCGTCACTCTCTTTCGCAGATTACAGTACAGGACTTGTTGTGTCTGAAGACATGGATCAATGACAAAGCACTGAGGTACTTCCTAGTGGGACCAAACGGAACAGTGGCTGAGGAGCTCCTGGAGATTGAGCAGGAGAAAGCAGCATGCAGGGCAGCAAGGAAAGCAGCAAAGGCAATACAGCATGTCCAGGATGCAGGTGCAAATGAGGATGGTGAGGAGGATGAGGTGCAGAAGCATGCAGAGGCAGAGGAGAGCTCAGATGAGTCGTCCTCTGACGAGGATGACGATGAGGAGGGTGGGACCTTTGAGGATGTCCATGGAGGGGAGGGGGATGATGACATGGATGATGATGTTCAGGAGATCAGTTAGGCATGATTAATGCTCATTTGCTGTGTAATCAACAGCAAAAATTCATTTTCCAAGTACTCTATGTTTTCAATTACTCTTTTTTGTCCACTTTGTTTTGTAATTCCACGTTCCCCAGAGCTGTTTCTCAGCAGTTACAGTGTGAGAATGCTTGTATTTTGTTTTACTTCAATGAAATACACAAGGCAAGGGTGTAGGTCAGGTTAGTTTAAAAAACATGCTATGAAAATACAGCGTGGCTAGAACAATGTCGTTAAGGAAGAGCCAATGGTAAATTTCTGTACTGTGAACACGAAGATAGTGAAAACAGCCCAAAAAGGAGTTGTACATAAATGCCAAAACATACCAGCAAGTCGTTCTGTTCAACCTGGCACTTGTATATTGCAGTTTTGAGGGTTGCGTGGTCAGCCAAAGTGTTGTACATTGTGGTAGGAGTTAAGTGACGGTGGTTGTGGCAGCCATGTAATAGAGGTAAGCCACAATATGAAATTACAGGATGACTGAAAACCATGATCTGGTGGTTACTCGCATGGACTCGCGAGTTTGCCTAGGAAAACTCGCGATTCTCTGGACTCGCGAGTCCGGTCCGGGACTCGTGAGTCCAAGTCTAGCTAGGGGCTGGGACTCGCGAGTCCGGGTCCCGGCGGGGACTTGGACTTGCGAGTCCGAGTTCTCCTTGGGACTCGCGAGTCTGGACTCGTGAACACCCTTAAATGCATCTGCTGTGTCTAATTGCTTGAGTTGTCAATTTATCTTTTTGTATATGTAGACTTTACTGAGCACTATACAATCTGTTCTCTATAGAACATGCCTTGGAAACCTGAACGAACAGACCCGTGTGATGTCACACACACGATCGAAGTTTCATTCCGTTGCTGGTTCAGTGGTTGAAAAACGTCAAACCTGGGAAATGCTTCTGTGAATATTGACCAACATACTCAACTCTAATTCAAAAACAAAACAAGCTGCAAATGTTGCACAATTCTTGTGCAACTGGTTACATAGTAAGCATGAACCGTACACGTGTATGAATGATACGCGAAGGTAAAACAAAAGTTATGTTGTTGAATACATAACAGTCTTACTAGAAAATCTGTTATAAAAGTAACACGTTTATTTTATTTTTATTCCGATTTGTATGGAGGTTTTCAACGTAGTGGTTATAGTGAACCATGTTTGAAGATGAGTTGTCTCGTGAGTTGATTGGATGTGTTGTTTTCAAAAATTGATATTGTCGAAATCACTTTAATGACGTGAGGCAGTCTTGGTGCAACATTGTCTATGCACAACTAAAGTTATAGTGGGTTTGATATTGTACCTTCAAATGTAAAGTACGGAGCAGGATGAGGAATAGTTGGTTATGATCTGGGTGAACCAGATCATGTGGTAACGTGTGCAGGTGCGACAGCTGAATTGACAATGACTTCAATGAAAAGACAACTGAAATCATGAATTGGTTGGCTTCGTAAGCTAAGCCCCTTAGCCTACGACCCATTCGACCAGCCATGGTAGCTGATCAACGAGGCCAAGCTCGGAAGAGTGTTAACCCACAATTGTGACCAGCGAAAAAGGTGTTTGTCAACGTCGTGCAGGTGCATTGCATTGCGAGTCTTGTTTCCTTGATGGTCCTTGTGTCATAAAGCATACTTGTCGTGTCTGAAGGAACGCGTTGTGCATTCCTTCCCTAGTGTCAGAAGTGTGTGCATGTTATGGAGTCAGTTGAGAACTCGGGTGAGAGTGATTCTCATGAGTCATACGGGTCAACTTCACGTCCTCCCTGTCATGGAGTTGTGGAAGATGGTGGTACTGACAACTCGACAGCAACGACGTGATATAAGGGCAAAGAGAAGGTCCCAGGCAATGGGAACGAGGCAAGACGTCCTTTTCCACATGAAGCTGGTCCGAGTGATTGGTATGAGAGAGGGGGTCGTAGACATTCAACAGCGACCGAGAGATTGGTATTGCATATTGAGGTAGATAAGAAGTATGCCGAGGAGCTCGATGCAGCAATTGCTGGAGCACGTCGTGTAAGGGAAGAACGATTGGTTGTTTGACGAGAGCCGTCTGAGACTCCACTTGAAGGACTAACATTGCAACAGGTCACTGCAATGCCCCCGCTCAAAAGGGCACGTGTGTATCAACTGATTGAGCATGATCATGGAGACACGTTTTCCCGCTTTTCAGAGTGGAATGGAGTAACGGCGTATGCTGTGGCTGTTGGCCAATGAATCACATACGGTGAGTTGGGCATACCCATAATAGAAGCAGGGCTTGGTACTGCAGACCGGATCTTGGCCATGTGGAGCAATGGCCATGTAACATCATAGGATCAGATGTGATGAACCAACTTGTGGAGGATGCTGCCGAAGTTACACCGTTTCTGAGTTTGGTGACTTCGTCTCAGAAGTCAAAAGATTTCCATAGGGAGTGTCTCGTATTGATAGGACAAGATCCAAGGCGATTTGAAGAGTTGGGAGAAGCTGTCGGTGTACTCGTGGCAAGAGGAATTATGGATGATGCAAAAGGTGATGCAGATAGTTATTGCAACACGGTCATAAAGGTTGGAGAAAACTTGATCACCATTCCACCAGAGAAGAAGCGGCTGCCTGCTGGTGATCTGATCATGCGCGCTAGGCTGAGAGGAGAATGGCGGAGTGGCGTACTTGATCGACCCCCTGCTTGTATAGCAAAGGTGTTGGGAGATGATCCTGGTGCGGGCGATGGTCCTGAAATTGCCAAGATGGACACCCTACTGATCTTGTTATTCGGTATTAATGTTTTCTTGGGGTGTTCTTTTTGTCGAATTTCATTTTTCGCCGAATATGAAGGCACAATTAAATAATTTCTGAACATAAAAATCAAATTTAAGGTATCACCACACATGTTTGCCTAAACTATGGGCCAGGTTCACATTACGTCTTGCTTCGTTATTGTGTCTGGGTTATGTGGTCATTTTGTCACACTTCGCCTTTGGGTGTTCGAATTTGACGACTTCAGTCAGGACATTGCACAAGACGGGAGACCGGAGAGGACAAAAAAAGGATTTAGTGGAAGCGAAAGCAGACATGGAGAGAAAAAAGTAGATTTACTCCACCACGTCATCATCATCTACTTCTTCATAGTGGAACAACAGCTTGCCTGCAAAAGGAGCGCCTGCTCGCAGGGAAGCTGGGTCAAACACACAGGGGAAGTTAGACTTGCCCCATGCATTTTTTACCTGCGGTTTAGATTCACGGATGTACTCCCATGCCTAAGAAAACCACCCACATGCCACACCCTTCACATACTTCATGCCTAGCTTTAAATCCTCCCCAGCCCTAGTGCGTTCTGCGCCCCATGCCGAGAAGTGTTCCTCCATCTTGTTCTTGAATGGTCTCATGAGGCCGACATCAGCAGGTTGAGCCTTCGGTGTGCATCCTGGTGGGATGTACACTGTGCTCATGTGAGGAAAATTTTCCATGAGCCATGACGGGAACGTCCCACTGCACTGTGGGCGCCACGTCTCGCGCACCAGAAGCATGTCCACCTCGCCCTCTTTCATGCCAAGAGATGTGCATGTCTTTTTGTAGTACGGCTGGGCGATGTACCGGACCCAGTCGCGCGTCGCGTCCGTGTTGGCCCAGTGTGTGGCAGTGCAAGTCAGATGGCAGCCGGACTCAACCAGTCTGGTGGAGTTCTCGCCACTTGGGAGGCTTCTTGCTGTCTTTCCTCTGAATACGAGCTGCATGGGAAGCAGCTTGCCGTTCATGGAGCTCGTGACGACGGTGGTGATGCACCGTTTTTCCTCTAGGTCGAGGACTCCCACATCATCACTGCCACGAGGCGCGTACGTGTATCCAGCGGCAGGCAAAAGCTGGATAGACGTGTAATCAGCGTCGATGACTAGGAAGGGGGGGGGATTTGGTAGAGGTTGACCATGCACGTTGCACGGCGGTGGAATGTAAGGACACGGTCCTCCCAGTCCACCGGAACCTTCTACGCCGCTGTGGTTGCTGAACGCCAGCTCCGCCCCAGCTTGCGGTGGACGAAGCAACGGACCCACGCACGCCCGAACGCACGTAGCTCCATCTTCTCCAGCTGGTCTGGGACATGCTGCGCGATTATCCCCCGGATCTTCTGACGGATGACCTTCGACTTTAGTGCATGGCCGTCCTTTCGAGACGCCGTCAATGTCTTCTTAATCTCCTGCATGATGGCGGGCTGGGTTGACAGCCATACCTGCTTCCCATTGTAACCACGCTCTCCTTTTTTTTTCCAACACTGGAGCTCCAGGTGTTGCTGTGATGGAGTTGATAACCGCTCCCTCGTAAGCTTTTTTACCACTTTTGTGCCGTCCTCAGACCACCCCGCAACAGTGCGTGGCGCTTGGCGATCGTAGACGTAGTAGCCGTCAGGGGTCCTGAATGTGCGACGAAGATGCTGGACGCCCGCGTACGCCATTGGATGGCTTTTGTAAGCCTTGTAGATGGTTCAAAAGTGGCCACTTCCAAACCAGTTGCAGTACCTCCCGCGCTTGAGGGACGTTGATGAGCCCGATCACGACGTTACAGATGTCGTTGTCTGCGACGATAGTTGCAACGCGTGGCACTCGCTGTCGGTGCTATCGTCACTGGTCTGTGAGGCAGAGGAGGAGGGTTCGGCGTCGCTGCCGCTGGTCGTTGCCGCTGTCGCTGTTGCTGCCGTTGTTCACGGGTTCGTTGATGACCAGTGATCCTGAACGGATCCTTGTCCAGGGAGGGCTGCAAGCGGCTTCGCGACGGGAGTCACGGACGGGGTCGTCGGCCAGGGCCTTCCCTTTCTCGGCGGCTGTCAGGTGACCGTGCACGGGGGAAGTTGGTGGAGTCCACTCGTTGTCCGGGAGCGTAAAGGGACCCTCGGTGTGCAGAATTGGCTTCGCCTCTATGCGTGCGCGAGAAGGACTAGCACCCGGAGAGTAGCTCCAGACACGTGGGACAGTGGGACGTATACATGACTGCAATACGGATGGCTCGCACCAGACGACGGCGACGTTTGAAGGCAAACACAATGGCGTGGCATGCACAGGCACCTCGATCTACGGTGAGTACTCCCGTAAGGGAGTTGCGTCCTGCGTGTTGTCAACGACGAGTTTGATGACCTTCCGCGGGGGGCCCACTGGACGACGAGGAGGGGCCACGCGAGGGGGTGGGCCAACGCGAGCTGCGGATGCCAAGCGCCTCGTGCGCTCTTCAGGGGTGACTTTCTGTAGATAGCGGCATAGGGTGTAGTGTCGATGGAGTGTCGATGTCGCGGCTCCATATGGTGCAGTGTCGATGTCGCGGCTCCATAGGGTGCAGTGTCGATGTCGTGGCTCCATAATGGCGGGTAGGTGCAGTGTCGTCGAGGATTGCGAGGGAAATGACAAGTGGAAGTGCTGTAGAGTCAAAGATTTATGGTCCATTGACATCGAACGCGTTTCCCAGGGTGGTTCAAACGTCCAAATGAAGCATCCATTCTTTGAAGTTTGAATTGAGCGAGCAAGTTCAACGTGCTCGTCTCGAGTTGGCGCACAGAATTATACGGCGCTCAACAGACAGCGACAGGTCGTCGAAATTAACATGCCACCGAGAAGTCGAGCAAGGGCCGTCGTCAAATCTAACGTACCACAGGTCATGCTTTGTCGAATTGTTAGGTACTACAACCATATTAAACCCGTGTCGAAATGAAGGAAACCAAAATTAGCTTCGAGTACACAATTGAAATTCATGATCAGTAGAGTATGCTGGCAGTTGAAACTTGTGAAAAGCTGCGACTGGAAATTCAAAGGGAGCCAGCGTATCAACAGGTGCGATTTGAACGTGAGCACCATCCAGACATTGGCGGGCAGCTGCAGTACCGTGTAAGGATGGAAGCACAAACGGTGGAGACCTGGGAAGATAAGGATTGCACACACATGCAAGGTACGTGTCTCGAAATGGACACGTGTACATTCCGTTGTAGGTTTCATGTCCATTATGTGAAGCATCCTGCAACTGAGATCGTGTTGAAATGTGTGGTGTTCAAGTAGGTATGCATGTAGTGTCCTGTGTTCCTCTGGTGTTTTTCAGGTCGATACTTGGGTAGGACTGGACCAACAATGCCAAAAGAGGAACCCGCTGAAGGCATTGGATCGTGAGTGGCTACATTTTGTATGATGGTGTAGTAGGACTGGCATGTAATTTCATGATAGTACATGTTTAAGTTGTTGTACCACATTGTCTAAGTGTAATGCAATGGAACACTAATGCACTGGAGCACTAACGCACTGTAGCACCAATGCATTGCAACACTAATGCACTGTCAAGTGCATCATTTTTTTGTAGCATACATGTTTCTGTTTACTTTGCCTCATAAACATAATATGTATGCTGCATATGGGGGAAGGGTGCTGAAGATGGGCAGTGCCTTTCATGCATACATTTACGATGGGTTTAAGGTTGGATTTGTGTGGCATTTGGAGTTGGAAATGCTGGTGGACAAAACTGCGCAATATGGGGCAGTGTTGTGGCGACTGCGATGAGGAGGCTTGACTGGCAACCAACCAGCAGGTCTGTGGTATTGTTTTGAATAAAAAGGTGGTCCATTAGCACGTGGATGCGTGGCTTTGTGTGGGAGCCTATTTTATGGGGTTTGAAGTGGAACAAGGAAGTAAACACAAAGTTGCCCTCTCCATCGTATTGGGCAAGGAGGATCAGTGAGCAAGTGGTGAAAAATGCCCACAATTTCCAGCTACGGATTGGTCTAGTCGCCGAAGCGGTTTGTGAGGCCTTGGCCAAGTCACACTTCTACAGTATGAGAGAATTCTGACGAACGATGGGTGACAAAAAGGATGATCGAGTGAAGCCGAACCCCAACAAATTCATGGACTGGTGGGAGGGTGCGTCAAGCTATCGGACAAACATGGAATTGTTGAAGCATCACTATATACAAAAGTTCAACAAGTTGGTGACCGACGAGGAAAGGGTGAAAAGTGATGCGAAGGATGAGAATAAGGAAGGAAAAAAGGAGGAGGATGATGATGGGGAAGGTGATGGGCGGAAAAGGAAGAGGTAGTGTTCCATGTTGAAGCGCTGCAATGCACCAGCTACTTTCAATATGTTCAATGCGCTGACAGATGTGACACTTTGTTACTGCAAGAAATTGGTATGCATGGTGGAATGTAGTGATGCACCGTAGGTTGATGTCAATGGCATGACCAACTCATGTCATGATTTTTTGTTTCACCCCCACTTGCATATCACTATGTTTGTTGTTTAGTTGGTCACAGTGGCCTGTTTGTCGATGCGGTTGACCATTTTTTTTAACACTCAAAAGGTTTTATAGCATACATTGTGTACATTTGTATGGTAGTATTGTGATTCAGTGATGTAGTAGGAAACACATGGAACAACAACCCACTTGTAAAGAAGACAACACCGGTAATGAGATAGTGTAGATGTAATTGATGTTCGATGACATGTTGGATGTAAGACGTATGAAGTGTAAACTTAGTAGGAAGTTGATTGGTCAAGTGCACCGGTGTGGATCACAGGACAGTTTGTTTTCCTTGAATGACGTAAACATAAGTAAATGGAAAGAGGTGCATTCATGGGTTTTTACAGCAAAGACTTGCATTCTCTCTGTAATGATCATGTACAGAGCAGTGCTACGCATGTGTGATGTCAAACAGAGACTGGACAACGTTTATCAGAAACAATAATTGAAGAACATATGGTCAGAGTTGACATACGAAACACAAGATATATGATGTAGATAAGTAGTCACCAGACACTGGGAAATCTGTTTAGGATGCAACGCTATCATGAGGAAGGTGTAGAAGGAAGCAACACAGGATGTGCAAGACATGACTAAAAAGCTGACATGTCAAGCAGGTATTGGTTGACAAATCGTAACAAAAACAGTGAATGAAGAGATTGCATGTGGTAGAGTTTGAAAGTGCGCAACTTCAGCAGTTTGGTTAATCATGTTGATTCATGTTTGTGAACATATGAGCCACTTCAAATTCAGAGTGGGTAGTACAACCTTCAATGCAACAATGTTGAACATTGCGGCTTCATGTTATCATGTACTGCCAGATATCACAATCTGCAAGACAATAGTTCCATTCACCACGGCCAGACCGAAATGACAGTTGTCTAACATTGAGATCTGCAAGCACTATCCCTGCTACCATCTGGAGGAATGAATCATTCTTGCCTAGGTCATGTGACGACTGCTTAGTGCACATGTCGTACCAAAATGGAGCATGGCTGCCATCCAGTGAGTGGTCACACGTGGCCATCATTCCATTGTACTTGTCACAACAAATGTAGTAGATCGCCGATGCTGCAATGAGGACGTCCCAGGATGCAACATCTTCTTCATCCTTATTCCATCCTATGTGCAGAATCTTCAAAGGAACAATCAAGGAAATTTGAGAGTGATGTAAATGGACTTTGTCCAGTAAGAAGACTATGTTGACAAAGTGACACTGTATGAAATTAAATTAGAATAACATGTCTGCTATAGGAAAACATGGTGTACCCACCGCGGGATACAGTGATGACAGTTCATCCTTAGAAAGAGCTGTCGACGTTGGTGATGTACTACATGATGTGCCGCTGCCAAGTCACAACACGTTTCTTCATTGCAGGGTCATCAAGATGAAGGAGTCCAGGATCATATGCGGATGATGGAGGAGGTAAACCTGAAACTTACAATGAATGCCATGATAAGTGTGAGATGGTTTGTGAAATGATTAAAAATCAGGCACGTGTAAAGAGAAATGCAAGTATAACAGCAAGATTTGTTAGTTGTCACTGTACATGTTTTGGGGCAATTTTTGCCATCGCCAGACACCATGGTTGAAGTACCCATCATGTTGATTGCTGCTGTCATTGCCAGAGATTGTCGCTGTCATCTTTTTTGTGGTTGTCGCAGTGGTTGCCGCTATGATGTCGCTGTAGTTACCGCTAGAGCTGCTGGTGGAGCTGCTGCTGAGTGTCGCAGTGATTGATGGTGTGATTGCCGCATGTGCCGCAGTGGCTGCCTAAGATTGCTGCTATGTTTGCTGCTGTGGTTGCCCCTTGAGTTGCCGCTGATTGCCGTAGTTGTTGCCGTTGTTGTTGCCAATGATTGTGGGTATGTTTACAGTTGATTTTTGCCGTGGTTACCGATGTTGCAACAGATGATTGTCACTGGGGGTGCGTTTGATCACCGCTTTCCTTCACACTGATTGCTGCTACAATTGCCACCGAGTGGTGCTATGCTTGCTACTGATTGCTGCTATGATTTCCACTGATTTCTGCTGTGGCTTCCGTTGATTGCCAATGTAGTCGGTGCCGTGTTACCGATGATTGCAGCTGTGATTGCCGGTTCTTGTCGCAGTGATTACCACAAATTGCCGCTGTAGGTGCCGTAGAGGTTACTGTTGTGGTTGCCGCTGTGGCTGCTGCTCAATGCCGTTGTGGTTGCTGCTGACTGCCGCTGCAGTCACCGTTGTTGTTGCCACAGTGGTTGTTGCGGGTTGCAAACGTGGTTGCTGCTGATCACCGTGGATTGCCGCTCTGGTTGCCACTGTATGCTTTTATGGTCGCCTCCGTGGTTACTGCGTGACATAGGCCATGGAGGAATCCTGCCCCGAGATGGCTGGAGTCCCTGACGACAAGGCTTTCGGTTGTCGGAGTCTTCTAGCCGGTCGGTTCATCCAAGCTGTGCGTCTTCTGGTTCCCCGTTATTGTAACAGGTTGTCTTCTACATCCTTGGATAAAAAAAACTGCTGCCCAGAGAAACTCCAAATGTTGCACAAAAAGAGGTTGGTGTACTGTCCAGTATGGAATTTGCGAGTCGTGTACGACTCCATGGACGGATTGTTGTGTTCACAAAACGCACTGTTTGTGCCAAAACCGTGCAGTTGAAGTTTGTTGATGTCAGATAGCAACTGATTTTTTGTCAAAACCAGCATGCACACATACAAATTGGTGGTTAATGGTGATTGCAAGATAAAAGAGCGAGCAAACCATTGTTTATTCATGTACATTTGCAAGCACTGTAGAAACATGGCGAATGTGGAAAATAACATAATAGGTCATTGCCAGGAAACGAACATTGCATACATTTCCGTAATTTTATTGCTCATGAATTGTCAACACTATGAAAAACTCAGCAAACCATTGCTTATTCATGTACAATTATGGGCAGTGTACATAGATGATGCACGTGGAACATGACATGGATGAAGACGATGATGGCGCAGCATGTATTTAAGTACTGGTCGGTGTTTTTGAAGATAGTGCAAACTGGTACATTATACCGGTTTGAAACAAGAATGGTCCTGCTTCAACATGAGTCCAGTTGCAAACGTAAACAATGCTTTACATTGCGCATCATTCACGAAAGACGGTGGCTAAGAGACGTGTTTGGCTGAGTGTGATTGGTGTAGAACCGTGGTTCTGACAATCATACGTCAGGGCATCAACGGTGCCCGTTCATCCAGTTGGCAAGAAATTGATAGCAATTTCGTGGCGAATGGACTATGTCGTCGGAGCCTATGACTGGTCGCATTGTTCTAGCCGGTAAATTGACACTGTGGCCTGCCATGTAGTCGACATGATGGTCCACCTTACTGATAAAGAGATTATCGCACTAGGGTCCTGTTCGGCTATTGTCGCAATCATCAGTCCTGCCTCTGGCCCACATGAAAAGTGGATGTCGTAGTCACTTTGTGGAAGTGGATAACACATTCCTCTCTTTTTAAACTTGGACATGGTGCGCATCAATTAAAACATGCGGGGAGAACATAAGCTAGCTGGTTAAACAAGGACGCATCAAGGTTTGGGTTTTCCAAGAGATGAACATGGTAACACGTCGTGGGACAGTAATTGGTCATTAGTGTGTGTTTTTGGTAAGGAAATGTCATGCATGAGAAGAATGCATCTTACGATAAGCGATTGTCACTTTGACTTTCTGGTTGAGAGCCAGACTACCAATTCATTTATTTTCCAGACATCCTCGGCCGAGCTTTTCTTGAAACAGGTCCGGATTGGAAATGTCGTACGATGCACAAGCGCTCTTTTGGGTCTTCTTCACGAATAACAATCGTCATGTGTTGATGATGATTGTACTGCTCTATTATGTTGCAGTTGCACTCATCTGTCCAATGATGTGCACAACAGTTCACCAATGACCCTTCCTTTGTCAATGAGAGATGTATCTCCGTCTCCGTTCGGTTTGCCATGTCGCATGATTCTACGCTCCTTCATTGGAGATGGATACTGTGTGTTCCGCACGCTATCATTTTGCTTACATGGAATAGAGGCTAAACAAGTGTAAGCTCGTACAGATTGGTTGTATTTGTAGCCTCTCAATTTTGTACATTTTGTGTGGCTTTGTGTACGGCTCATGCACAAGGTTTTCCAACTCCAGACATGTATATACGGTAAATGTGTACAGAGGGGACATGGGGTACCTTTGCTGAAGTTTTAGTAGCTGCAAATTTGTACAGCATGACGTTTCTCGCCTGGAAAAACAACAAGGAATGTTTCCACAATGTATTTTCTTTGAAGGATGTATATTCACCACCCTTTCATCTGAAGTTCACAAACAGACACTTTGAAGTTTTAGAATCAAAATCTGTGGGGCCACTGTATGGATCAGCAGTGGTCCCTCAGACGTTTCTACAATGTGAATTCAATCCAACAGCAGGTGACATGAACAGAGTAGTAAGTATTACGCATGTGTGAACGAGCCGGAATTCCAAAGTGCAGAACATGATAATGTCAAGTCTGACCGTGGGTCAGTTGTCCAGCTTGCATCGTCAAAGGACATAAAGACTGAACGTACAGATACCAAACGCATGCATGCAAGCTCACAATTGGTCCATCAACCAAATGGAAAGATTGGGCGGTTTACTAATCTTTTGTTGGATGTGCTAAGCAAGAACAACGTGTTCTCCTTATCTACTGATTCAGACATCACCACATGTATGCAATCCAAACCTATGAATGGTGTGACCGATACGTCCAGATCCACTGAAAACATAAATGATCACCATGACCCACATCCTAAACGGAAAATAACATGTCAAAAGGCATCTGTCTACGAAAACATTGAACAAGAAGTTTATAAAAGCTACAAGGAGAGGGGAAAAAATATGTTGGTGTGTATGAGGTTAAGAACACCAATTGGGTCAAAATGTAAGTGTATTTTTGTGTCCCAAAAATACCATGGATTCATGAGTCCAGTAACTGCTGCTGTAGTGCGTGGATATTTACAATACACGTACTATAGAGCCACGTTTTGCCACACACAAAAAAATGAAAACTTTCAACACATGTTCATACAAAAGGGAGCAGTAATTCAAAACATGTTCTTTGATGCCTTGATCCAAAAACATCAAGCACCACCCCCTTTTTCAACTGCGAGAATGATCAATGTTGATGCATTTGTAAAGGACTCAATGGATGGACCATGTTTTCCTTGTTGCTCCTGTTCCATGCTGTTTTCTCATGAATCAACTATCTCTCTATAATCATATGAGTGATGATGGTAAGTATGTGTGTCCTCTATGCGATTCATACATCAAACGAGGAGCTGTTCCTACATTCAGTAACAAACAAATTTCCAGCATGGATGATGTCCCACATGACCTTTCTAGCCTCTCCTTCCTGGAAGAGAGGTTGGTTTGCCCTTGCATTCCATTCGCAAAGACTGCACTACTGCGACATGGTCGAAAAAAAGAGCTAAGGGAGGGATGACAACAGTTCCCCTAGATATTGTCGAGTTGTTGACAAAAATACCTTGTCCACTGTCAATGACAGAAACCATATGCCTTGCACTGAAATGCAAAATGTCATTCCAGACATCAGCCTGGTCTGACAGTGTAAGACCAGGTACCATCATCAAAGCCCTGCACCATCTGGTCCGCAATTTGCCCATATACCAGTGGTTGGGTATTGAAATATCAACAGTTCAGGTGGACAATATTTTATCTAAGCTGTCAACATTACATTCACAAAATAGAAACCAAAAGGAAAGCAAGAGAAACAAGGACAAAACTGCAAAGAATGATGATAACCTCTTTCACGATTCGGAGGATGAACAGCTCAAACAGACCATGTACTTCACACAACCAATCATACAACAAGTTTCAGATGGTCACCTTGTTACGGTACCGCCGGAAGGAAGTATACCAACAAACGTTCTGTTCCACACTGACATTGAAGAAACGTGTTTCCCAACTTTGTTTGGTGGCCTGAAAAGAAAGGCGGATGTAACACAATTTTTTTCAGAACCAGCATCCATTTTGCCAGTGCCCTATCTAACAGTTGCGAAGTGCGAGCTATCCAATGAAGATCGTAGGTTTGCACTTTGTCATGATAGCATCTTTTCCAAGTTTTACGCATGCCAGATGTTGAGAATCCGTGACATCGGATCACTTCGTGCGCGACAATTAACACAAAAAAGGATTAGTGCAGGAAATCTGCAAAATCCCAAACACTGAGCGCAATCATTGGAAAACATTATGATTTACAATGGGCTCAAAAAGATGCATGGGTCAATCGCATATTGGGACGACAGAAAACAGCACCTATTTGCCTTCATGCAAAAAAAAAAAAAAAAAAATCCAACTTTTTTCCTCCTTGACAATGGCAGACACTCGCTGGCCAGAATTGTTGGGTATTCTCTCCATGGTGAATGGGACAAAGTTGTCAAAGTCAGAGATCGATGCGCTCTCGCACCAAGAAAAAGTGAAACTTGTTGCAAACGATTCCACCATGCCTTCATGATATTTCCATCAACGTCGCAGAAGTTTCTTAAAAATGTGATCCTGACAAAAGATGGCCCTGTTGGCGAAGTTGAAGACTATTTTGGTGTTGTGGAATTTCAACATCAAGGTAGTCCCCACTGTCATGTGTTGCTGTGGGTAAAGGACGCTCCTGATGTGGAGGTCAACTCCCCAGAGGAGGTCATTCAGTTTGCTGACCAATACATTACAACAGACCTATATGAAATTCACAATGATGTTCAAAGTTCACAAACACAAAAGTGCGCTGTCCGTTGCCAAAGAAAGAAAGGTTCCAAAACCCGTGCCTTTGGATTTCCGCATCCACCAATTTCAACCACCGTCATACTTCTTCCCCTTGACAAAAAGACATCGGAACATGAGACAAAACAACACAGATGGATGTTTCAAGAAATGATCGGAACTCTCAGACCCATAACTGACGACATTGACTACAAACTGATCCTCCAACTGCGTGAAATTTCTGAAGAAGAATACATTTTGGACATTCGTTTTTCCTTGAAGAATGCAACACTTCTGTACAAACAAAAACCAATGCACCAAAATGTTAACCCATTCAACTACCGTACTGATGGGTGCATTCGTTCAAAACATCTTTTTTCTTTCTCCCATCCGTTCCATAAAAAATTACGGCCGTTTTGAGCGAGATACGTCTGAAATAAATTTTGGACTGGAAACTTTTGTCTAGATTGTTCCTTGCATATTGATGCTAAACATTGGGTTCAGCCATAATAAATAGAGACACACTTCAGTATGAAAACAAAAATGCTTTGCGGACGACTCGATCCTCCATGCCCATCTCCCACTCAACCCGAATCCTCGTGGTAGATGGGCAGGGAGGATCGCACGGCTGTGTGTGATCCGCTCCACGCCTCTGCGTGGAGCGGGTTACCCGCAGTCGCATTCGAAGTTCGGAACTTCGAACCGAGCTTGTTTGAAGTTCCAAACTCCTGCGACCCTCCGGACGTGAACAGTGGGCGGAAGTTAATGTTGGCCTGAGGGTGAGTGTGCACCCTGGAGGGTCCCTAGCAGTGGCTGGTTCACACCACCAACTGTTTTTGGAGAGACTGAAACTGTGGAGGCAACTGGTTCCAAGGATGGCAGAAAACTGGTCAGAGATTGAGGCAATAGTTTTGGCCTCAATTGACTGCAAATGAACACTTGATCAAGGCTCACAAGCAGTGGAATTTTATAGCCAGTGATATAAGCTTTCCAGAACACCAAAGCATGCCAGATTTGAAGCTTCCTAGCAGATTCTATGGCTTCTAGAGTGGCCCTTGGTAGGCTGTCCTTTTCCCACTTAGGAAGGCATCCCTTCCCTCCTCTAGAAGCTTCTGCCCCTTCCTAGATTCCTCAGCTTGCTTCTAGTAGGAGAGAAGGTGTCCAGAAGATCAAGACAAGTCACCCCTTCTACAAGGTGTGCCACCTCCCTGGACCCTCACCTTGCCTGTTAGAAACTTAAAGAGGAACTCTAGAGGTTGAGCTAGCTTCCTAGCATCTATTTTCCACCTCCCTTGAGGCAGGGCAGAATTTCATCTTGTGGGACTTGAACCCGGGCCCCTGCCTCTATAGGTGAACACCATTAACCACTAAGCAACCTTGGCTTGTCTTTTTGGTGTTCCTTTTTGGAGTCACTCCTGCCATGGTGAGGAGCATTACTCTAACAATCTCCCCCTTGCACATCACCCATGGCAGTTGTCCATGCTTTATCTGCAACTCAGGAGCCTTTCTCCTCATGTGAGGCAGGCTTACATTTTATTGCTCCCTCTCACTCAGCCACATCCTTCTTGTGCAGTGCCACATTCACGCTCCTCTTGCGTGAAGAAGACTTGTGCGAACCCTGTCCAGATGCCCTTGTCGGCATCGTACCTTTTTGTCCTTCTTCGCACACGGTTGCTCGTGCGGGGCTCTTGAGGCGGTTGTTGTTGTTGATGTCCCCTTTTGGCGCCATCCTCTCCAAGCGCCTGCTCCCCCTCTCTTGAAGACCTTGGAGACATCAGTTGACTCCCCGCCTCCACGTCCATCTCCGGTGCTTCGGATTCTTCGTTGAAACTGGCCGGAACATATTCTGCCGGTCGCACATCCCTCGGACGATCCTCTCCGGCTGGTACTTCTGCGAGGACGTCACCCTCATTCACGTCCTCCGGCGTCTCCCCCTCAAGGAGTGGCATCCACTCCCCCCTCTTGGAGAGACCTGCCTCCTTGTCTGTCCAACGGCTTTTCTTGTCAAACGTGACGTCGCGACTCCGCACAATCTGCTGCCTCCTTGGGTCAAAGAGCCGGTACGCCTTGCTTCTGCTCTCATATCCAAGGAAAATACACCGACGGGTACGCGGGTCCAGCTTGCTCCGTCCCTCACATGCCCGCATCATTGCATGTGTAACACAACCAAACGTGCAGAGGTGACCCACCGCCGGCTTCCTCCCGCTCCA
Organism: Penium margaritaceum; assembly: GCA_023375785.1. Classification (NCBI taxonomy): domain Eukaryota; kingdom Viridiplantae; phylum Streptophyta; class Zygnematophyceae; order Desmidiales; family Peniaceae; genus Penium; species Penium margaritaceum. The sequence goes on from SZWC01006146.1 coordinate 102,243, forward strand.
CACCTCTTCTGGAGTCTTCCACGCATTGCTCTCCTTGTCCTTCAGCGGCTTGGTCGGCATGAGATTCATGATGTACGCTGCTGTCCTTGTCGCCTCCGTCCAATACCGTTGTGTAAGGCCGGCGTCGCTCAACATGGATCACACCATGTTAAGGATTGTGCGATTTGCTCTCTCTGCAATGCCATTCTGTTGTGGGGAGTGTGGAGTTGTTTTCTGCCACTCAATCCCCTTGCTCTTCATCCACCCAAGGCACCTCACATATTCACCGCAGTTGTCACTCCGGAACGCCTTCACCTTCAACTCTGTTTGCCGCTCCACATCAGCCACAAACTCTTGCATGCACAAAAGGACCTCACTCTTCCGCTTCATTCGGTAGAGGTAGAGTTTCTGGCTGTGGTCATCGATGAAGGTGAGGAAGTAGCGAGCTCCGCCGATGGAGCTCTCAAGCGGTCCACACACATCTGTGTGTACCACGGCCAGTTTTGCCGATGCACGCGTCCCCTTGGCGACAAACGGCTGCCGAGCTGATTTGCCAATGATGCATGGCTCACACACGGTCTCCTTGGTTCCATCAAGGCCGCTGATTTGGAGACCCCGCACCACTTCCCTCTTAGCCATCTCCTTCACTGTCGATGGATAAATGTGGCAAAGTCGGCGGTGCCATAGGTCCAAGTCTCCTCCATCCTTCGTTGCAAGATTGGCGGCGTTGGACCCCACCCAGCTGCTGAGGATCTTTGCGCGTAGCAGGTACAATTCCTCCTCCCTCTTGGCACGCGCAATCACCTCACCTTTGCCCTCTTTGCGGATGACGGCCTCCTTCTCTGTGAAGAGCACCTCAGGTCCCTTGTCGGTAAGGCGGCTGACGGAGAGCAGGTTTGCCCCAAAGTTGGGTATATGTAGCACATCGTAGATTGTGCTCGTGACAGGTTTGCCATCCACAATTGACTCAATGCGGACGTTACCCTCACTGGCGGCTACCTCTATTTTTCCATTGGCCACCGTCATGCGTCTCTCCGAGGCGCCGTAGGTGACAAATGCCGCCCTGTTGCATTGCGTGTGGCAGCCTGATTCGGAGTCGATGACGGCAACTCTCGGATCCTTCAAGTTGGTGGAGTTGTACGCCATAAGGGCGTGCTCATCTTTCTTCCCGCCCTGCTGCGACCGATCTGTTTTCTTCTTGGGACAGTTGCGCGCGTAGTGGCCCTCCTTGCCGCAGTTGAAGCACTCCCCCTTCTTGTCACCCTTCTTGGTACCCTGTTTGGCACCCTTCCACTTGTCGCCTCGGCCTCCACTTTGAGGATGGATCGTGTAAGCTGAACTTGATGCCGCTGCACTCTCTCGACCGCCACATTGCATCCACTCATTACGCATGTACTCAGCAACCTTCGGGTACTTCAGCTCGTCGGAAGGCCAACCACCGAGGACTGTGATCATGGGACTCCAACTATCCGGCAAGGCCAGAAGGAGGATCATAGCTTGCAACTGAGAGTCGACCTCCCAACCCTTGGCCACGCAGTCCGCTGCGAGCGACTCAATCTGCTGCATGATCTCCATGATGTTGTCGCCTTTGTTGGCTCGGAGGGTGACGAGTCATTTGAAGATGAAGAGTTGATTAGCAAGGTTGCTTGACTGGTAGATGGAGCAGAGTTTTGACCATGCGCATGCGGCCATGGTGCATCCTTGGATGTGCCCAAGTTGTGGTGGGCATAACGCGGACACAAGGAGCGCCAATGCCTTTTTGTTGCGCTTCTTGTATGCCTCTTTCACCTCAGCCGTTGCAGTCTCCGGCGGAGCAGTCTCATCACCTTGTACAAGCTCAAGCAGTCCCTTGTCGTCGAGGAAGACCTCAAACTACCACCTCCACAAGGCAAAGCCTGTCCCATCAAACTTAAGGACAGCGCGGCTGCTCTCTTGCTCGCTAGTTGCCATGTCTTGCTGCTGGAAGCATGAAATCAAGCTGGCTTTGAACCCCTTAGAGGCGTGGGCCCATAACCCTTTGTTGGCCTGAGGGTGAGTGTGCACCCTGGAGGGTCCCTAGTAGTGGCTGGTTCACACCACCAACTGTTCTTGGAGAGACTGAAACTGTGGAGGCAACTGGTTCCAAGGATGGCAGAAAACTGGTCAGAGATTGAGGCAATAGTTTTGGCCTCAATTGACTGCGAATGAACACTTGATCAAGGCTTGCAAGAAGTGGCATTTTATAGCCACTGATCTAAGCTTTCCAGAACACCAAAGCATGCCAGATTTGAAGCTTCCTAGCAGATTCTATGGCTTCTAGAGTGGCCCCTGGTAGGCTGTCCTTTTCCCACTTGGGAAGGCATCCCTTCCCTCCTCTAGAAGCTTCTGCCCCTTCTTAGATTCCTCAGCTTGCTTCTAGTAGGAGGGAAGGTTTCCAGAAGATCAAGACACCTCTAGATGCCTTGTAGGACAAGTCACCCCTTCTAGAAGGTGTGCCACCTTCCTGGACCCTCACCTGGCCTTCTAGAAACTTAAAGAGGAACTCTAGAGGTTGAGCTAGCTCCCTAGCATCTATTTTCCACTTCCCTTGAGGCAGGACAGAATTTCATCTTGTGGGACTTGAACCCGGGCCCTTGCCTCNTCCCTTCCCTCCTCTAGAAGCTTCTGCCCCTTCCTAGATTCCTCAGCTTGCTTCTAGTAGGAGGGAAGGTTTCCAGAAGATCAAGACACCTCTAGATGCCTTGTAGGACAAGTCACCCCTTCTAGAAGGTGTGCCACCTTCCTGGACCCTCACCTGGCCTTCTAGAAACTTAAAGAGGAACTCTAGAGGTTGAGCTAGCTCCCTAGCATCTATTTTCCACTTCCCTTGAGGCAGGACAGAATTTCATCTTGTGGGACTTGAACCCGGGCCCATGCCTCTATAGGTGAACACCATTAACCACTAAACCACCTTGGCTTGTCTTTTTGGTGTTCCTTTTTGGAGTCACTCCTGCCATGGTGAGGAGCATTACTCCAACAGTTAAAAACCCCCTGTTTTTGAACCACCCCATTGAACGGGCACTAGAATAATTGGAGCTGCCCAAAAAATAGGAGAATATAAGAAGCACTAAATTGGAGTTCAAAATTTGAGCAAATGCACCCATCAATATAGTATGTCGTTTTGAAACTTTGGAAGGAAAAAATGGACATACAAATGTGTATACATCCATATGTTGTGACACGCTACATTCTATCATACATGTGCAAAGGGAACAGATTAATGAGCCGGACATTGAGATTAATGATGGATGCATTGAAAAAAAAAGAGGGCAAGGAAAACATTCAAACACTCACCGGGAAGGTTGGAAGGTCACCGATCCACGATCAGGAGGTTAGTGCACAGGTTGCAGTGACCTTGATGACAGGAATGCCATTGAGGTTTTCTAGTCGCTCGTGTGTTTTTTTAATTCTATTCCACGGGAAAAAAGACTACAGTTGGAAGAGGTGGTTGTTCTACGACATCTATGACATAGTGACAGTGACAACAAGAGACCGGTACATACATACATGAACTAATGTCATGCACACTATGGTCAATACCTCAATGCACTCACATTCAACACAGCATGCAGGTACTCAACACTCGGTCAGGACTGCACTCTTCTGTGGATGATGGGCACATCATATGCCACTCATGTGAAGCCTATGGAGGACGAGGTGGACCGGGTCCTACAGGCCCTGTTCAACGATAGCATCACACGCCCTTCCTTACGTCGCTTCATACCACCAAGCCGATCACCTGTATGTAAAAGTGGCATGTACTGCAATGAAAATGGTTTATCATTTTGACAAACATATTGCCTTGTCATGATGATTTGTAGCTTAGATTGGCCATTGGTGTTGTTGATGAAGCAAAGGTATGTGCATCAAAAAAACAGGACCTCACAATGTATGCAGATGACCAAGCTATTGTGGGACAAGCCTGGGGCCAAATGATGCCTGAGATACAACCATTCTTGAACAATGACAAGGTTGTGGCCATCAATACCATGTACTTCAAGGATGGCAGCCTGAAGGATGGATGAGTAGATGTGTTTGAAAAATATGTACACATGAAGTAAGATTCACTTAATGCTCCATAAACAAGTGAATCCATATCTATTCTTGGTCTTGTGCAGGTCTGCCATCCATGAAATCACCAGCCAAGAGCTGAGCAACACGGTGCGAGATGGTGTTGACAGGGATCAGCCTCCAACGATGCATGGGATTTCAAGGTAAAGCTGACGTCAAACATACGTACAATGACCTTGTGATGCTATCAATCTACGCACCTTTGCACACTTGTACCATGCAGGTTTGATTTCACATGGATTCTCTTGAGACATAGTCTCTTGAGCACTTTGATCGTCCACATGAGCACCAAAACAACGAACCTTCCTTACGAAGAAATGAAGAAGTGCCCAGGTGCAATGGAGAATGGCAGCAAGTGTACGAATGAGATCTACTTCGATTGGTGCCACAATACCTACATATGCCTGGCACATGGCAAACTGCATTCAGACCAAGGTGTACCGATGGTGACCCTCCATGCTGCAGGTGAAACCTAATTCCTGTGTGCTCCATTGCTTTCCTCAAAGACTTCTCCAACGATTGTAGTCACCTGTAAATTCACACATTACTTGTTGCGGAAGGAGCACCTGAAATAGGTACAGTCACGGGATATCAAGCCCAGACATTTGTCTTCCAAGGAAGAAAGTCTCAAATGATGAAGGCTGCAACACCAGAAGACCGTGACAAAATTGTTGCTGCAGGAGAACAAGCAGTAGACGGTCTTTGGTTACGCACCATGGTACGTATCAGGACATTTTCTGCTGATCTCAACGTGGAGCATCAGTGCCTAATTTTCATTCATGTGTGCACCATAGATTAAAGTGAACGGTGGGTGCATGTACAAGGTACTTGAAGTGCACCCACCAGTGCGGAGAGACAAAGTAAGTACGTATCTCACTTAATTTTCATCTGATATGCATTCAGTGTGACAAATGTCTAACGCGATGTTCTACACTCGTAGTGTTGCACTACATCTCCTATAAGGTCCCGCTTCACATGCCCACCACCATACACTAGAAGCCCAGCACACTCATCAAGTGCAAGTGGATCTGCGCAAATGTGATGCATACATTTTTTGCAAACATTTTACGATAACAACAATCACGTGTTTCCCTAAAATCCTTTTTTTCCTGCCCGATGTTGTGTATAGGATGGCCCCACAAATGAGGAGGATTATCCAATGAAAATCTATCATCATCTTTTGAGGGTTGTACGACATCTCCTTCAAAATATTCAACTGGACATCCTACAGAGGAAGACAATGCTTGAACCACAATTGAACTCAATATCATATCTATACAACACACTCATTTCAATGCCTCGTTGTTTTCCAAATGACCGGACCACTTGAAGAACAATCAACTACTCAAGTACATACAAGCTTCTTGAAAGGTTATTGCCAACTTTAACATGGAAGCTAGATTGGCGAGACTACATCTACAGATGATGTACAATTCATTGACCACAATATCCCCAACAGTCAACTTGCATATCATTGCATACCATGCCAAGGAAACCTCATCCATAGAAAATTCCTACATGATTACCGACTTTTGACATGACCCAACCTATCTTTGGCGACTAAATCCATGCACACATAAATCACATCTGTGAACCACTTTTTTCATTGACACCCATAACAATGGATGTTGTCAAGTTCTAGTGACATGTACGGAGTCCCTAGCATGTGGTGTTGGGGTACATTGGGAATCCCTGGCCCATCCTGTCGCGCATGGACACACATGTGTAGAGGGACATATCTCAATATCCAAGGTAGTCCTTTAAACTGCTTACAAGATGAAAGACTTTGGTCCTGCAGCTGTACTCCTCGGGATGGAGATTGTACATGATCATCAGTGACGGATACTCTTGTTGTATTAGGCCCTTTACACTCGTGCTGTGGGGGAGTGGTTTACTGACCTCCTTGGTGCAGTTCCCACAACCTCCACTCCCATCACACCTGATGGTTGGGATGCTCTGAAGGTGGATGATCCAGCACAGTAAGAGGAGGTAGTGGACGTGACCCTGTACTTGCCCCTCATGGGCTCTCTGATGTACTTGGCCACTACCACACAGCCCAACATCACCTTTGCTGTTAACCTCCTTATACAGTTCTCATAGTGTCCTCGGGTGCGAGCCCTTTATGCGGCAGTGCAAGTGGTATGGTACATGGTTTCCACGGCGTACCTCAGACTCTGCTTTTGATGGCAGTTTCTGGTGGTAGTTGATGGCTACACATATTGTGACTAGATGTGGAGCCCTGATGGGCACACTCGAACAGGCTACATGTTCCTGGTGGACATCACGGTTGTGTCATGGCGCACCGGCAAGCAGGTTGTCTTGCATGTAGCTGATTTGAGGCCAAGTATGTTGCACTGGGGGTTGGGACTGCTGAGGCGGTGTGGCTGCAATGTCTATTTCGCGAGTTGAGACAGTCTTTGCCTTGTGTCATTCTATGCTGTGACAACCAGAGTACTCTTTCCATTGATAAGAACTCTGGTGTGTTTGATGCATGCGGCAAGCACATTACTATTGAGCATCACGTTGTACGTGATCGTGTGGAACGACAGGTCATGTCCATAATTTGGGTAAGCACGGACATGCAATGCGTTGACTTCTCGACGAAGGCACTGGCATGCAAAAAGTTCATGGTGGCCATTCATTCTATCAGGCTTCGCCCCTTGCTTAAGAGTGGCTGACAGTTGGGTTTGTGAGCATGGACCATTGAGCAACTAGTTGTGCACTAGTGTCAGTTCTGCAGGTGTATGGACATGCATACCATCGGGTGATTGGGGAGTGTTTTGATGTGAGTCATCCCGTTTGTTTGTATAGCTTAGTACATATACATATACATATACATATACATATACATATACATATACATATACATATACATATACATATACATATACATATACATATACATATACATATACATATACATATACATATACATAAACATATACATAAACATATACATATACATATACATATACATATACATATACATAT
>SZWC01006147.1:3493-18199 GCA_023375785.1 Penium margaritaceum
CACAATAGCCACACCGAGCCACCAGTATTCTACCTTGTTTGCACCTGCAAGATCATGCCTAGTACATATGCACTGTGATAGGACACTCTGAACGTGGCTGACTCATGCTATGATCAATGGAAGAATAAGTCACTTGGATACATTTGTGGTCATGGTCAGTGGCACATGCCAACTTTGTCAAGGCATTGCACACAATAGCCACACTGAGCCACCAGTATTCTACCTTGTATGTACCTGTAAGGTCATGCCCAGTAGATCTGCATTGAAATTGGACACTCTGACCGTGGCTGACTCGTGTTATGATTCATAGCCGTTTAATGTACTTGGTAAACTTTGTGGTCATGGCAGTGGCACCTGCCAACTTTGTCAAGGCATTGCGCACAATAGCCGTGCCAAGCCACCAGTTTTATACCTTGTCTATACCTGCAAGGTTTTGCATATTAGATGTACGTGGTGATAGGGCACTCTAATCGTGGCTGACTCGTGTTACGATTCGTACAGGTTAAAGTCACTTGGTCAACTCTCTACATAGATGCCATGCAACGGCTTGACGCTGCTCAATGGACAGGTGCTGCCATTCAGGANCAGTGGCACATGCCAACTTTGTCAAGGCATTGCGCACAATAGCCGTGCCAAGCCACCAGTTTTATACCTTGTTTATACCTGCAAGGTTATGCATATTAGATGTACGCGGTGATAGGGCACTCTGATCGTGGCTGACTCGTGTTACGATTCGTACAGGTTAAAGTCACTAGGTCAACTTTGTAGTCATGGTCAGTGGCACATGCCAACTTTGTCAAGGCATTGCACACAATAGCCACACCGAGCCACCAGTATTCTACCTTTTGTTAACCTGCAAGATCATGCCTAGTACACCTGCACTGTGACTGGACACTCTGACTGCGGCTGACTCGTGTTATGATCAATAGAATAAAATGTCACTTGGATACATTTGTGGTCAAGGTCAGTGGCACATGCCAAATTTGTCAAGGCATTGCGCACAATAGCCACACCGAACCAGTGGGATTCTACCTTGTTTGTACCTTCAACATCATGCCTAGTATATCTGCACTGTGATTGGACACTCTGACCGTGGCTGACTCGTGTTATGATATATAGCCGTTTAATGCATTTGGAAATCTTTGTGGTCATGGTCAATGGCACAAGGCATTGCGCACAATAGCCATACCAAGCCACCGGTTTTTTACCCTGTTTTTACCTGCAAGGTCATGCATATTAGATGTGCGCTGTGATTGGACACTCTGACCATAGCTGACTCGTGTTATGATCCGTAGACGTTAAAGTCACTTGGCAAACATTGTGGTCATGGTCAGTGGCACATGCAAGCTTTGTCAAGTTATTACGCACAATAGCCACACCGAGCCACCAGTATTCCACCTTGTTTGCACCTGTAAGATCATGCCTAGTACATCTGCATTGTTATTGGACACTCTGACTGTGGCTGACTCGTGTTATGATCAATATAAGTAAAAGTCACCTGGATACATTTGTGGTCATGGTCAGTGGCACATGCCAAATTTGTCAAGGTATTGCGCACAATAGCAACCGAGCCACCTGTATTGTACCTTGTTTATGCATGTAGGGTCATGCCACGACTGGCATTTATCTTCTACCCCCTGCTGTGCACAATACCCATCGGATCATCTGGACCACGAATGCCCAAATTATTGGAATACCCAGCTCCAAGCGGGGTCACCCTCTGTGTGCAGCAGCCTCAACGGCTTGGGCGGCAAAGCCGACCAAGCCACGACGACCGGTTAACTCTCACGCCGACAACCAGCCCGCACGGACCACTCAACGGCTGGGACCCACCACCGCCAAATAACGTTGGTTACGTAACCGATAGGCCAACGGTTTGTGGGCGGCTCGGTCCGCACTACGTGCCAAACGCAGCGCCCGTTTGCGTCACGTCGCCTCTGTCTCAGGCAAGCCCAAGCACGGAGCAGCCCCCACAATCCGATGCATGTGGGGAGTCATAGACCGCGCCCCGCACCAAGCAACACAAGCAGCAGAACCAGGCCCATGGCGGAAGCCGCCTCCTATCCTGCACCGAGTTTCACAGCGCACGCACTAGGCATCTAGGATAGTACTAGGATCTATAGAACTTGTACCTAGGTTCCTTGTTCTTTTTTCTCAGTTCCTCAATCCTTTCCATCGTTTCATCACTTTTGCTTCCGCTTCCACTTCGTTTCGTGACATTGCCTCACCTTCGCTTCCACTCCATGCTCGGCTTACCTCAATTTCCTGTCATGGTATCGAGCCAGACAATTCTCTGACTTCTGGCATTTTCCGCCTCTCACGCTCTGCTCGCGGTGTTGAAGAAGAACCTTTCTGCCTCTTTTGAGATGGCTGATATGGGACCGTTGAAATACTACTTGAGGATCCAGATTCAGCTGGATATGGTTGGTTTGACTGTCACGACCAAGCAAAGCTCCTGCATCAAGTGCATGGCTGATAAGTTCGGCCTCAGCGAACCTCACCTCATAAGTACTCCTCTCAGCACTGACCATCAGCTCACCAAGGCAGCTGCTCCAGCTGCTCCCTTTCCTGGCCGCAGATGATAAGAAGTTATTTCCCTGCATGGTGGGTTCCTTAATGTACGCTTCTGCTGGAACAAGACCAGACCTCTCTTATGCAGTGGGCATCCTGAGCCAGGGTTGCCAGAATCCCACTAAGAAGCATGTGGTGGCTGCCAAGAGAAGCATCAAGTATCTCCGGTGCACATCCGAGCTGCAAATTCTCTACAGCGGCATCAGCAATGAAATGCTACTTGAAGGATTCTGTGATGCTGACTTGTCGGGGGGACAAGCAAACAAGTAAATCCACATCTGGATATGTTTTCAAGCTCTGTGGAGGGCCTGTCAGCTGGAAGTCTTGCAAGCAATCCGTTGTCGCCCTCTCATCAACCGAAGCCGAATACATCGCGGCAAGTGAAGCAACGCGCGAAGCAGTGTGGCTTCGCATGCTGCTGGACGAGCTCGGTTTTCACCAAACAGAACCAACAGTCATTCACCGTGACAATCAAAGCGCAGTCTTACTCAGCGAAGACCCTGTTCTGCATGACAAAACAAAGCATGTCAAGCGACAATACCATTATGTCAAAGATGCAGTCGCCGAAGGTGAAATCAAGCGGGCGTATGTCCCAACTGAAGAGCAGGTGGCAGATATCCTCACAAAATCACTCGAGAGAACCCAGCATGAGTCTCTCTGTGCTAAGATGGGACTGCTCTACATTTGATGCCTTGATGAGGGGGGGGAGAATGGTAATTCACACAAAGCAAAAGAAAACAAAGGGAGGAAGTGTAAAGCGAAACCCTCATCCCCCAATGCGAGGATTGGATTGAGGGTGAGGACTTGAGGGCCACAGTGACTACATACGTTTCCTTCTTCGTTTTCTTGCTGTTTTGTTTTATGGGGATTGGAACATCTGGGGGGGGAGGGGAATGTTGAAAAGGGCATATGTTCCAATGGAAAAAACCACAGAGGGTTAGGGGAGAACTACATTTCTCTCCCCTACCCCTCCGTGTCATATGCTACCTACTGCTATCTGCTCAGCCTGTCTGGGGGGGTCAGTAGAGAGGGTAGTCCCATGCCTCCACTGCCCCATGGTACATGCATTTTGATAAGGACATGCGGCACCGGCAGTATATATTGCATGGAATAATGCACAATTGTGTGCGGTGACTTCCGGAACTACGAGACCGAGATGCTACTGATGTGGCATATCGATGCTGACAAGATACAAGTGCTGACCGGACACCTATCGGACTCTGGATCACAAGCAGCCAAGCCAACATCCATTGCGGATGGTTAATCACACCCGATCGACGGTCTGCGACTTTTGCATATTCATCTCCTGTATTCTTAAAGCAAAGCCTCGCACAATCTATGTAAAGATCAGATGGACGGTGCGATGGAGATGAAGCAAGTTAGCTCAGGCGAGGAGAACGTTGCACACAACGACAAAGGCAGGGCCGACAGTCAAAGCACCTGATTGTCATATATGGGGACCGACGCGCACAAAGCAGCAGCGCAAGAGCGAAGTGGTGGAAGCACCGGTATTTAGTCTAGACTAGACCATTTGTACTCTAATTGTTTCTAGTGATTCATAGTCACTTGGGCTACAATTCAGTGTGACTTACTCTACCTCTTGAATGTCACATGGTCCTTGGTAATTCATCCAAGAGGAAGTAACGTGGTGACTGGTGTCAGATTCTTTACGCATTTGTTCTGATGGAAGTCTCCAGCGGTTAAAACGATCTCAATCAATTTCAATGAATTATACGAATCGTAACACGAGTCAGCCACGATCAGAGTGCCCAATCACAGTGCACATGTAACATGCATGACCTTGCAGATATAAACAAGATAAATAACCCGTGGCTTGGCACGGCTATTGTGCGCAATGCCTTGACAAAACTGGCATGTGCCACTGACCATGACCACAAAGTTTACCAAGTGACTTGAACTTCTACGAATCGTAACACGAGTCAGCCACGGTCAGTGTACCCATTCACAGTGCACATCTAATTTACATGACCTTGCAGGTATAAACAAGTTAAAAAACTGGTGGCTTGGTCTGGCTATTGTGCGCAATTCCTTGACAAAGTTGGCATGTGCCACGGACCATAACCACAAAGTTTACCAAGTACCTTAAACGGCTATGAATCATAACACAAGTCAGCCACGGTCAGAGTGTCCAATCACATTGCAGATATACTGGGCATGACCTTACAGGTAAAAACAAGGTAAAACACTGGTGGCTTGGTGTGGCTATTGTGTGCAATGCCTTGACAAAGTAGGCATGTGCCACTGACCATGACCACAAATGTGACCAAGTGACTGTTACTTCTATTGATCATAACATGAGTCAGCCACGGTCACAGTGTCCAATCACAGTGCGGATGTACTAGGCATGATCTTGCAGGTTCAAACAAGGTAGAATACTGGTGGCTCGGAATGACTATTGTGCGCAATGCCTTCACAATGTTGGCATGTGCCACTGACCATGACCACAAAGAGTACCAAGTGACTTTAACTTCTACGAATCGTAACACGAGTCAACCACGGTCAGAGTGCACAATCACAGTGTACATCTAACATGCATGACCTTGCAGGTATAAACAAGGTAAAAACCCGGTGGCTTGGCACGGCTATTCTGCGCAATACCCTGACAAAGTTGGCATGTGCCAATGACCATGACCACAATGCTGACATCTTCACCAAAGCCTTCTCTGCCGACCGCCACGCTCATCTCTGTACTTGCCTAGGTCTTCTATCCTCTTACTAAGCTCTCTTGGCGCTGTTTTCTTTCCGCTCCTCCCCTACTGCTCCTCTTTCCGGGCTCTCTCTTTCCGCCCCCCCCCCCGTATGAGGCATTGGGACGAACAGAGAGGGTCTTCGGTGGAGCCGTCGTCACTTCCCATTTCTGTGGCCCCTAAATGAGGTGTTGGCACGGACGCGGATTGTGTGTGACTACTTTCCCACCTCCCTTACTTCTGCCTGCCGCTGTGGGCTGTTCTCCGCTTTCGTCCTCCCCATGTGAGGCGTTGGGCCGGAAGCGGGACATCCATCCCTTTCTCTTTTCCGCGCACTCCCTTATTCATTATCCTCTGTCTCCTCGTCTCTGCACCCTCTTCTTTCCGTTCTCCTACACCTCGGTCCTCGCATAACGCCAAATGCAGGCCCGTTCCGGACCGGATCAACGCCGCTCGCACCCGCAAATCTTCTCCAGCCTTATCTTGCCTGGTTCTTCTTCTGTCTTCAGACCCTGTTGGGTGGGCTGCCGCTGTCAGCTCACCATTCGGGCCGGATTAACGGGAGGGGGCCCACTCCCCCGAGTCCGGGCAGGGTGTGCTGTTGGGACCGGTCTATTCCTCTATCGTTGGGGCGTTGCTCGGACTACAAAGATCTCTCCGGCTCATTGTACACCATGCGTCTTGTTCCCCGGACTCCTTTTTTATCTCACTCTTTAACGAGGCCCGGTTGGCCCGGGGGGGGGGAGGGGGGGGTCTTCTTCACCGGGCATTCCCGTGCCTCGCCCTGGCTCTACTCTCACGGGAGGACTTCCTCCCTTTTCCCACTTGTCTGCTCCAAGCTCATCGGCACTGGATCGACAAGGGGGGGAATGTTGGAAAAAGGACAGTTGTTGGATTACCTCGATCCAATGATGTGCAGGACTGCCTCTGCCCGCCGCATGACTGCCTCTGCTGCAACGACCTCCCTCCATTAACCAGGATATCAACCACCACCGGTCTTCCTGCCCGTCATTATCGGGTCAACTAGAGAACAAGCTGTCACTCTCCTGGAAGCAGAGGAGTTGGTTGTCACTTTCAACCCGTCCTACCGTGCCGCCAGTTTTTGCCTACTGCCATCCCTACCATTCGTTTCCGCTACATGCTCCTCCTCTTAATCAGTCGTCACCTTCTTCACCTTTGCATCAGCGTCATTCTCATCTTCATCCATTACCTTCCGTCCTCCTCGTCGCTTCCACTTCAGCTGCCAGCATCAGCACAGCCTCCAGCCTCATCCATCTTTCTCAAGATGCCTGTCGTCATCATCATCCGCGTTACCTCCACACCAATCTGCATCACCAGCATCTGTAGAATACGTGGTTCCGCCCCTGCACCCACTCAGCCATCAGCCGCCTCCGCCTCCTCCCGCTTCATTTCCGCATCTTCCGCTCGGTACAAGGATCCGCCCGGTCGCATCGCCCTTTTCACAACGACCTGCGCCCACGTAGGGCGAACCACGCAGCGCACGTGGTTCGGCCTACGCCAACTCCTATTTCATCAGCTTCCGCTTGATCATCATCCGCATTTGTTGCCAGCACAAGGACCTGTATGAGCTCGCTGCCCGCTTTGCAGCAGCCTGCACCCACGCCGGCAGCAGATTTCTCACGGCGCGTTGGCATCTGCCCATCCCTTGCCGCATTCTACCACCTCTACTAGAGCAGCGCACGTGTTTGCGCCCTTGCATCCACTCAGTTGTTCAGCATTCCTCCTCCATCATCAGCCCTCCTCATTACTCGGTACGCGGATTTGCCCGGTCGCATTGCTTGCAGTGCGACGACCTGCACCCACGCCAAAACTTCCTGCAGCGCACGTGGTTCCGTCCCTACGCCCACATCGTCATACATGTATTCCTCCTTCAGCATCCGCCTTCATCCTTCGCTCGGCACAAGGATCCGCCCGGTCGAATCGCCCACTTTGCGAAACTTGCACCCATGCCAGAACGTCCTCAGCGCAAGGGGTTTCACCCCTGCACCCACTTCGTCAACTCCTCCATTCAGCGCATCTGCCATCATCATCACCCTCCACGATCTGCTCCATACGCAAGTCACGGAACCGTACTCCACCATCCCGCTTCCTCCTGTTATCCCTCGTCTTCTACAAGCACCTACTTCACAACTGTATCCACCCAGCCGTGACATCCTTGCACTCTTCTTCTGTGCACCCCATCTCTCTAGCTATGACCCACTACAATCCTCCCGACAACTTTCGACGATGGGTTCGGAGACTCTGGCAGCCTGACATTGATCCCCCCGTGGTTCCTTTGATCAACCACATTCCAGTGCTCGAGTTTATGGATGAAGAGGACAACAACATCACTGAGTTGGAAGAAGTCCTAATGCATGTCACTCGACAAGTAACAGTCCGTGGGTTCCGCCTCAAGCGACTGTTCATAGACTCAGTATGGTGGTCCTCCCGCCAACCTCGGGTCTATAGAGAAAACTACTACTACACTCTATGTCAGGCCCGAACACTGCTCCTAACAGCCACAGGCCAGCCCTTCTTTGACATCATCCTCAGAGGAGGTCTGAATATTCTTTCTATTGTGGACAACATTGAAAAGTTGTGCGCACAATGAGAGCCTACCGACCAAACAGAATACCGGAGAGGAGTACTCAGAGGATATACTCCTTGAGGACTCAATCCATATCGGCTCCCTACACCTCCACCAATGCCACCAACTCCCTCTCCGACACCAGAACCCTCAGACAATCTTGCTCTATCATAAGACTTCTCAGAGGACAACACGTCACACCATCGGAGAGGTGTCCAATTCTAACCTTAATGGTGTGCCCGAGGGTGTCAGTAACGCACACCGATAAGATATCTTAAAAACGGTTCAGGTCCTAGACCGAACCAACTTGAGCAACGGTTCTCCGGTCACTCGACCGTTCGGAACCCACTGTCAAGTAATCCCCTGATAAAGGGACACCTGTCACACCACGTTCGGCTAGCGGAAAGAAGCCATTACTATGCATTTTTTTCCTGTTCTGTCTTTTTCATACTGAGGATGTTCATTCCCTCACGTTAACCAGAATAGTTCTGCACATCCTGTTCCCTTTTTGGTTCCATGGTGCTGCCGCCGTGTTCTTGCTCTGCTCGCCTCCTGCCTTCGTTCCTCGCTTACCATCTCTCACTTCGCTTTGTCACTCGTAACCTTTCGCTCATGACTGGAGCTCCACTCACTTCGTTCCCGTGCTCACTCCCCGCCCTCTGTCTGCGTTGGAGCTCCTGTGCCTTGCCTCTTCCGAGGCCATGCGACCAACTCTTGGGACTGCCTCCGCCCTTCCGCTTCCGTCATTCAGCTAACTCACTCCTGCCTGCTTCTGTGCTTCTGCTTGCTTCTACTCTAATCATCCTCGCTCATTACAATCTTCTGACAGAATATGGGTGGCTCGGTGTGGCTATTGTGCACAATGCCTTGACAAAGGTTGCATGTGTCACTGACTATGACCACAAAGTTAACCAAGTGACTTTAACTTCTACGAATTGTAACACGAGTCAGCCACAGTCAGAGTGCCCAATCACAGTGCGCATCTAATGTGCATGACCTTGCAGGTATAAACAATGTAACAAACCGGTGGCTTGGCACGGCTATTGTGCGCAATGCCTTGGAAAGGTTGGCATGTGCCACTGTCCATGACCACAAAGTTTACCAAGTACCTTAAACGGATATGAATCATAACATGAGTCAACCACAATCAGAGTGCCCAATCAAAGTGCAAGTATACTGGGCATGACCTTGCAGGTACAAACAAGGTAACTGGTGGCTCGGTGTGGCTATTGTACGCAATGCCTTTACAAAGTTGGCATGTGCCACTGACCATGACCACTAATGTATCCAAGTGACTTTAACTTCTATTGATCATAACATGAGTCAGCCACGGTTAGAGTGTCCAATCACAGTGCAGATGTACTAGGCATGACCTTGCAGGTACAAACAAGGTAGAATACAGGTGGCTCGATGTGGCTTTTGTGTGTAATGTCTTGACAAAGTTGGCATGTGCCACTGACCATGACCACAAATGTATCCAAGTGACTTTTACTTGTTTTGATCGTAACACGAGTCAGCCACGGTCAGAGTGTCCAATCACAGTGCACATGTACTAGGCCTGATCTTGCAGGTGCAAACAAGGTAGAATACTGGTGGCGCGGTGTGGCTATTGTACGCAATGCCTTGACAAAGTTGCCATGTGCCACAGACCATGACCACAAAGTTTACCAGGTGAATTTAACTTCTACAAATCGTAAAACAAGTCAGCCACGGTCAGAGTGCCCAATCACAGCGCACATCTAATATGCATGACCTTACACGTATAAACAAGGTAAAAAACTGGTGGCTTGGCACGGCTATTGTGCGCAATGCCTTGAAAAAGTTGGCATGTGCCACTGACCATGACCACAAAGTTTACCAAGTACCTTCAACGGCTATGAATTAGAACACGAGTCTGCCACGGTCAGAGTGTCCAATTACAGTGCAGATATACCAAGTGACTTTAACGTCTACGAAACATAACACGATTCAGGCACGGTCAGAGTGTCCAATCACAGTGCAGATGTACTAGGCATGATCATGCAAGTGCAAACAAGGTAAAATTCTGGTGGCTCGGTGTGGCTATTGTGCGCGATGCCTTGACAAAGTTGGCATGTTCCACTGACCATGGCCACAAATGTATCCAAGTGACATTTATTTCTATTGATCATTACACAAGTCAGCCACGTTCAGAGTTTCCAACCACAGTGCAGATGTACTGGGCATGATCTTACAGGTATAAACAAGGTAGAATACTGGTGGCTCGGTGTGGCTATGGTGCGCGATGCCTTGACAAAGTTGGCATGTACCACTGACCATGACCACAAAGTTTACCAAGTGACTTTAACTTCTATAAATCGTAACACGAGTCAGCCACAGTCTGGGTGCCCAATCACAGTGCACATCTAATGTGCATGACCTTGCAGGTATAAACAAGGTAAAAAACCGGTGGCTTGGCACGGCTATTGTGCGCAATGTCTTGACAAAGTTGGCATGTGACACTGACCATGACCACAAAGTTTACCAAGTACCTTAAACGGCTATGAATCATAACATGAGTCAGCCACGGTCAGAGTGTCCAATCAAAGTGCAGATGTACTGGGCATGACCTTGCAGGTACAAACAAGGTGATAAGAGCTCGGTGTGGCTATTGTGCGCAGTGCCTTGACAAAGTTGGCATGTGCCAGTGACCATGATAACAAATGTATTCAAGTGACGTTTACTTCTATTGATCATAGCACGATTCAGCTGCGGTCAGAGTGCCCAATCACAGTGTAGATGTACTAGGCATGACCTTGCAGGTACAAACAAGAAAGAATATTTGTGGCTTGGTGTGGCTATTGTGTGCAATGCCTTGACAAAATTGGCATGTGCCACTGACCATGACCACAAATGTATTCAAGTGACTTTTACTTCTTTTTATCATAACACGAGTCAGCCACGGTCTGAGTGTCCAATCATATTGCAGATGTACTAGGCATGATCTTTCAGGTGCAAACAATGTAGAATACTGGTGCCTTGGTGAGGCGATTGTGCGCAATGCCTTGACAAATTTGGCATGTACTACTGACCATGACCACAAAGTTTAGCAAATGTCTTTAACTTGTACGAATTGAAACACGCGTCAGCCACAGTCAGAGTGCCCAATCACAGCCCACATCCAATATGCATTACCTTGCAGGTATAAACAAGGTAAAAAACCGGTGGCCTGGTACGGCTATTGTGCGCAATGCCTTGACAAAGTTGGCATGTGCCACTGACCATGACCACAAAGTTTACCAAGTACCTTAAACATCTATGTTTTATAACACGAATGAGCCACGGTCTGAGTGTCCAATTACAGTGAAGATATGCTGGGCATGACCTTGCAGGTATAATCAATGTAGAAAACTGGTGGTTTGGTGTGCCTATTGTGCACAATTCCTTGACAAAGTTGGCATATGCCACTGACCATGACCACAAATCTATCAAAGTGACTTGTACTTCTATTGATCGTAACATGAGTCAGCCACGGTCAGAGTGTCCAATCTCAGTGCAGATGTACTAGGCATGATCTTTCAGGTGCAAAAAAGGTAGAATACTAGTGGCTCAGTGTGGCTATTGTGCGCAATGCCTTGACAAAGTTGGCATGTTTCACTGACCATGACCACAAAGTTTACCAAGTGACTTTAACTTCTACGAATCATAACGCAAGTCAGCCTCTGTCAGTGTGTCCAATCACAGTGAAAATGTGCTAGGCATGATCTTGCAGGTACAAACAAAGTAGAATACTAGTGGATCGGTGTGGCTATTGTGCGCAATGCCTTGACAATGTTGGCATGTGCCACTAACCATGATCACAAAGTTTACCAAGTGACTTTTACTTCTAAGAATCATAAAACGAGTCGACACAGTCAGAGTGTCCAATTACAGTGCAGATGTACTGGGCATGGTCTTGCATGTACAAACAATGTACAATACTGGTGGCTCGGTGTGGCTATTGTGCGCAATGCCTTGACAAAGTTGGCATGTGCCACTGACCATGACCACAAAGTTTACCAAGTACCTTAAACGGCTATGAATCATATCACGAGTCAGGCACGGTCAGAGTGTCTATTCACAGTGCAGATATACTGGGCATGACCTCGCAGATATAAACAAGGTAGAATACTGGTGACTTGGTATGGCTATTGTGCGCAATGCCTTGACAAAGTTTGCATGTGCCACTGACCATGACCACAAATGTATCCAAGTGGCATTTACTTCTATTGATCATAACACGAGTCAGCCACGGTCAGAGTGTCCAATCACAGTGCAGATGTACTAGGCATGATCTTGCAGGTACAAACAAGGTAGAATACTGGTGGCTCCGCATGTCTATTGTGCGCAATGCCTTGACAAGGTCGGCATGTGCCACTGACCATGAACACAACGTTTACCAAGTGACTTTTACTTCTACGAATCATAACACGAGTCAGCCACGGTCAGAGTGTCCAATCACAGTGCAAATGTACTAGGTATGACCTTACAGGTGGAAATAAGGTAGAATACTGGTGCATTGGTGTGGGTCTTGTGCACAATGCCTTGACAAAGTTGGCATGTGCCACTGACCATGACCACAAATATATCCAAGTGACTTTTACTTCTATTGAGCATAACACGAGTCAGCCACGGTCAAAGTGTCCAATCACATTGCAGATGTAGTAGGCATGTCCTTGCAGGCAAAAACAAGGTAGAATACTGGTGGCTCGGTGTGGCTATTGTGCGCAATGCCTTGACATAGTTGGCATGTGCCACTGACCATGACCACAAATGTATCCAAGTGGCATTTACTTCTATTGATCATAACACGAGTCAGCCACGGTCAGAGTGTCCAATCACAGTGCAAATGTACTAAGTATGACCTTACAGGTGGAAATAAGGTAGAATACTGGTGCATTGGTGTGGGTCTTGTGCACAATGCCTTGACAAAGTTGGCAAGTGCCACTGACCATGACCACAAATGTATCCAAGTGGCATTTACTTCTATTGATCATAACACGAGTCAGCCACGGTCAGAGTGTCCAATCACAGTGCAAATGTACTAAGTATGACCTTACAGGTGGAAATAAGGTAGAATACTGGTGCATTGGTGTGGGTCTTGTGCACAATGCCTTGACAAAGTTGGCAAGTGCCACTGACCATGACCACAAATGTATCCAAGTGGCATTTACTTCTATTGATCATAACACGAGTCAGCCACGGTCAGAGTGTCCAATCACAGTGCAAATGTACTAAGTATGACCTTACAGGTGGAAATAAGGTAGAATACTGGTGCATTGGTGTGGGTCTTGTGCACAATGCCTTGACAAAGTTGGCAAGTGCCACTGACCATGACCACAAATGTATCCAAGTGGCATTTACTTCTATTGATCATAACACGAGTCAGCCACGGTCAGAGTGTCCAATCACAGTGCAAATGTACTAAGTATGACCTTACAGGTGGAAATAAGGTAGAATACTGGTGCATTGGTGTGGGTCTTGTGCACAATGCCTTGACAAAGTTGGCAAGTGCCACTGACCATGACCACAAATGTATCCAAGTGGCATTTACTTCTATTGATCATAACACGAGTCAGCCACGGTCAGAGTGTCCAATCACAGTGCAAATGTACTAAGTATGACCTTACAGGTGGAAATAAGGTAGAATACTGGTGCATTGGTGTGGGTCTTGTGCACAATGCCTTGACAAAGTTGGCAAGTGCCACTGACCATGACCACAAATGTATCCAAGTGGCATTTACTTCTATTGATCATAACACGAGTCAGCCACGGTCAGAGTGTCCAATCACAGTGCAAATGTACTAAGTATGACCTTACAGGTGGAAATAAGGTAGAATACTGGTGCATTGGTGTGGGTCTTGTGCACAATGCCTTGACAAAGTTGGCAAGTGCCACTGACCATGACCACAAATGTATCCAAGTGGCATTTACTTCTATTGATCATAACACGAGTCAGCCACGGTCAGAGTGTCCAATCACAGTGCAAATGTACTAAGTATGACCTTACAGGTGGAAATAAGGTAGAATACTGGTGCATTGGTGTGGGTCTTGTGCACAATGCCTTGACAAAGTTGGCAAGTGCCACTGACCATGACCACAAATGTATCCAAGTGGCATTTACTTCTATTGATCATAACACGAGTCAGCCACGGTCAGAGTGTCCAATCACAGTGCAAATGTACTAAGTATGACCTTACAGGTGGAAATAAGGTAGAATACTGGTGCATTGGTGTGGGTCTTGTGCACAATGCCTTGACAAAGTTGGCAAGTGCCACTGACCATGACCACAAATGTATCCAAGTGACTTTTACTTCTATTGATCATAACACAAGTCAGCCACGGTCAGAGTGTCCAGTCACAGTGCACATGTACTAGGTATGATCTTTCATGTACAAACAAGGTCGAATACTGGTGGCTCAGTGTGGCTATTGTGCGCAATGCCTTGACAAAGTTGGCATGTGCCATTGACCATGACCACAAAGTTTACCAAGTGACTTTATCTTCTACAAATCGTAACACGAGTCAGCCATGGTCAGAGTGTCCAATCACAGTTTAGATGTACTAGCCATGACCTTACAGGTATAAACAAGGTATAACAATGGTGGCTCGGTGTGGCTATTGTGCGCAATGCCTTGACAAAGTTGGCATGTACCACTAACCATGACCACAATTCTATTCAAGTGAATTTTACTTCTATTGATCGTAATACGAGTCAGCCACGGTCAGAGTGTCCAATCACAGTACAGATATACTGTGCATGACCTTGCAGGAATAAACAAGGTAGAATACTGGTGGCTCGGTGTGGCTATTGTGCGCAATGCCTTGACAAAGTTGGCATGT
>SZWC01006147.1:39677-55782 GCA_023375785.1 Penium margaritaceum
TGGAGGCTCCGGAGAAGGTGGAGGTGCTGGAGGCGAGTAGGAGGGGAGAGGCAGGCGAGCGCTAGGTGGTGAGGAGGGTGGTGCGGTGGAGGCGCCGGAGAAGGGCAGGCAGTCCAGGACGGAAGGTGGAGTACTCTTGAGGGGAGAAGGTGGTCCGGTGGCTCGGCCAGCGTAGAAATCATGAAGCCAGCGGAAGTCCTCCTCGGAGAAAAGAGCCATTGTGGTGAGACAGTGTATCAGAGCAGAGGGGGCAGCGGGAGAAGACAGGCCGCCAAGAAGGGACACAGGCAGCCTCCCGCAAGCGGGCGAAGACGGAGGTGGAGCACAGCTTGGAGATATAGAACCAGAGAAGGGTGGATGGGGAGAGGAGGGCCAGAGGTCGGAGAATCGTCTAGCTTGATACCATGACAGGAAAATGAGGTAAGCCGAGCACGGAGTGGAAGCGAAGGTGAGGCAATGTCACGAAACGAAGTGGAAGCGGAAGCGAAAGTGATGAAACGATGGAAAGAATTGAGGAACTGAGGCAAAAGAATAAGGAACATAGGTACAATTTATATAGATCCTAGTACTACCCCAGACGCCCAGTGCTTGCACTGTGAAACTCGGTGCAGGGTAGGAGGCGGCTTGTGCCATGGGCCTGCTTCTGCTGCTAGTGTTGCTTGGTGCAGGGCGCAGTCTGTGATTCCCCACATGCATCGGATTGTGGGGGCTGCTCCGTGCTTGGGCTTTCCTCAAAGAGAGGCAATGTGACACTCATGGGCGCTGCGTTTGGCACGTAGTGCGGACCGAGCCACCCACAGACCGTCGGCCTGTCAGTTACGTGACCGACGTTATTTGACCAGTCCCAGCCGTTTAGTGGTCCGNATAACAGTGCAGATTTACTAGGCATGATCTTGCAGGTGCAAACAAGGTAGAATACTGGTGGCTCGGTGTGGCTATTGTGCGCAATGCCTTGACAAAGTTGGCATGTGCCACTGACCATGACCACAAATGTATCCAAGTGACTTATACTTCTATTGATCATAACACAAGTCAGCCACGGTCAGAGTGTCCAATAACAGAGCAGATTTACTAGGCATGATCTTGCAGGTGCAAACAAGGTACAATACTGGTGGCTACTTGTGGCCATTGTACGCAATGCCTTGACAACGTTGGCAAGTGCCACTGACCATTACCACAAATGAATCCAAGTGACATTTACTTCCATTAAACATAATACGAGTCAGCCACAGTTACAGTGACCAGTCACAGTGCAGATGTACTAGGCATGATCGTGCAGGTACAAGCAAGGTAGAATACTGGTGGCTTGGTGTGTCTATCGTGCGCAATGCCTTGACATAGTTGGCATGTGCCACTGGCCATTACCACAAAGTTTACCAAGTGACTTTAACTTTTACGAATCGTAAGACAAGTCAGCCACGGTCAGAGTGCCTAATGACAGCGCACATCTAATATGCATGACCTTACAGGTATAAACAAGATAGAGTACTCGTGGCTCGGTCTGGCTATTGTGCGCAATGCCTTGACAAAGTTGGCATGTGCCACTGACCATGACCACAAAGTTTACGAAGTGACTTTAAACGGCTATGAATCATAACACGAGTCAGCCACGGTCAGAGTGTCCAGTCACAGTGCAGATGTACTATGAATGATGTTGCAGGCACCAACAATGTACAATACTGGTGGCTCGGTGTGGTTATTGTGCGCAATGCCTTGACAAAGTTGGCATGTGCCATTGACCATGACCACATCGTCTACCAAATACCTTAAACGGCTATGAATCATAACACCAGTCAGCCACGGTCAGAGCGGCCAATCACAGTGCAGATATACTAGGCATGACCTTGCAGGTATAAACAAGCTAGAATACAGGTGGCTCAGTGTGGTTATTGTGCGCAATGCCTTGACAAAGGTGGCATGTGCCACTGACCATGACCACAAAGGTTACCAAGCGACTTTAACTTCTACGAATCGTAACACGAGTCAGCCACGGTCAGAGTGCCCAATCACAGCTCAGGTGTAATAGGCATGATATTTCAGGTATAAAGAAGGCAATTAACCGGTGGCTTGGCACAGCTATTGTGCGCAATGCCTTGACAAAGTTGGCATGTGCCACTGACCATGACCACAAAGTTTACCAAGTACCTTAAACGGCTATGAATCATAACACAGGTGAGGCACGGTCAGAGTGTCCAATCACAGTGCAGATATACTGGGTATGACCTTGCAGGTATAAACGAGGTAGAATACTAGTGGCTCGGTGTGGCTATTGTGCACAATGCCTTGACAAAGTTGGCATGTGCCACTGACCATGACCACAAATATATCCAAGTGACGTTTACTTCTATTGATCATAACACGAGTCAGCCACGGTAAGAGTTGACAGGAAAATGAGGTACGCCGAGCACGGAGTTGAAGCGAAGGGTGAGGCAATGTCACGAAGCGAAGAGGAAGCGGAAGTGAAAGCGATGAAACAATGGGAAGGATTGAGGAATTGTGGCAAAAGAACAATGAACCTAGGTAGAAGTTATATAGATCCTAGTACTACCTTAGACTACAGCCTAGTGCGTGCATTGTGAAGCTCGGTGCAGGGTAGGAGGCGGCTTCCGCCATGTACATACTTCTACTGCTGGTGTTGCTTGGTGCGAAGCGCGGTCTCTGACTCCCCACATGCATTGGATCGTGAGGGTTCCTCCGTGCTTTGACTTGCCTCTGAGAGAGGCGTCTTGACGCTCACGGGCACTGCGTTTGGCACGTAGTGCGGACCGAGCTACCCAGAGACCGTTGGCCTATAGGTTACGTGACCAACGTTATTTGGCGGTGGCAGGTCCCAGCCGTTGAGTGTTCCGCACGAGCTGGTCGCCGACTTGAGAGTTGACCGGTCATTGTGGCTCGGTTGGCTTTGCCGCCCGAGCCGTTGAGGCTACTGTACGCGGCGGGTGACCGCTTGGAGCTGGGTAATCCAATCATTCGGGCATTCGGGATCCAGGTGCTCGGATGGGTATTGTGCACAGCAGTGGGTAGAAGATAAATGCCAGTCGGCATTTGGTGGCAGTGGACTATTTTCTGACAGCCGTCCGCACTGCCACAATCCCAGACCAGGTTGAAGGGGTGCGCCTCATGCTGCTGGATGCACACAAAAGATTGGTCGTGTGATCCTTGGATGTGGTGCTGACAGCCGCCCGCAAGGGAGCACGGCCCAATGAGAGGGAAGAATGTGGATTGGGAAAAGAGACAAGAGGAGGACAGAGTGCCAGAAAGACGGAAGGTGTTGTGAATCCATGATCCCATGGTGCCATGGCAAGTGGAGGCAGAGGATCACCTTGGCGGGGAGGACAGCTACGGAAAGAGGGATCCATGATGGTTACAACAAAGAGGGAGGCGGAGCAGTGCGTCATAGGCTGGAGAAGGAGGATGACAGAAGAGGCAGAAGAACAGGAAGAACGAAGGGCGGATGGGAGAAGGAAGAAGCATGTGGCATAGGAGAGGACAGAGAGAGGGATTGACTGTGAATGATGACAGGTGGCGGAGGCGGTGTGTGACAGGGGGCCACAGAATGGCAGTGAGGCAGGATCTGGAGCCGGTGATGATTGCAGCAAGTGTGTCTCCACCGGTGGTTGGAACGAAGGAGCAAAGCCGGGTGGAGTGGCACAGTGAGGAAGAGTAGGAGGTGCAGTAGTCGTGGATATGGCAGAAGTAGCCGAGGCGGCGAAGCAGCTAGGTGGAAGCAGGGGAAGAGGTGGAATGCGCAGCGGAGGAGATAGGAAGCCAGCGGGAATAGGGCAGTGAGGAAGAGTAGTGCGTGGAGGAATGGGAGCAGGAGGAGAGATGCACAGAGCTGGGGTTAGGAGAGCCAAGCATAAGGACAATGGAGACGGTAAGGAAGGAGTCGAGTCAGGGAGAGGCGATGACGAGGCGGGCAAAGCGGAGACGGAGAGGGAAGGAGGCGCTGGAGGAGGAGCTGGAGGTGCTCGTGGAGCTAGGGGGGTGGTACGGTACTTGCAGAGCTGGAAGAGGAGATGGAGGCTCCGGAGAAGGTGGAGGTGCTAGAGGCGAGTAGGAGGGGAGAGGCAGGCGAGCGCTAGGTGGTGAGGAGGGTGGTGCGGTGGAGGCGCCGGAGAAGGGCAGGCAGTCCAGGACGGAAGGTGGAGTACTCTTGAGGGGAGAAGGTGGTCCGGTGGCTCGGCCAGCGTAGAAATCATGAAGCCAGCGGAAGTCCTCCTCAGAGAAAAGAGCCATTGTGGTGAGACAGGGTCTCAGAGCAGAGGGGGCAGCGGGAGAAGAAAGGCCGCCAAGAAGGGACACAGGCAGCCTCCCGCAAGCGGGCGAAGACGGAGGTGGAGCACAGCTTGGACAGATAGAACCAGAGAAGGGTGGATGGGGAGGGGAGGGCCAGAGGTCGGAGAATCGTCTAGCTTGATACCATGACAGGAAAATGAGGAAAGCCGAGCACGGAGTGGAAGCGAAGGTGAGGCAATGTCACGAAACGAAGTAGAAGCGGAAGCAAAAGTGATGAAATGATTGAAAGGATTGAGGAACTGAGGCAAAAGAACAAGGAACATAGGTACAATTTATATAGATCCTAGTACTACCCCAGACGCCTAGTGCGTGCACTGTGAAACTCGGTGCAGGATAGGAGGCGGCTTCTGCCATGGGCCTGCTTCTGCTGCTAGTGTTGCTTGGTGCAGGGCGCAGTCTGTGACTCCCCACATGCATCGGATTGTGGGGGCTGCTCCGTGCTTGGGCTTTCCTCAAAGAGAGGCAATGTGACAATCATGGGCGCTGCGTTTGGCACGTAGTGCGGACCGAGCCACCCACAGACCGTCGGCCTGTCGGTTGCGTGACCGACGTTTTTTTACCGGTCCCAGCCGTTTAGTGGTCCGCGCGGGCTGGTCGCCGGCGTGAGAGTTAACCGGTTGTCGTGCCTTGGTCGACTTTGCCGCCCAAGCCATTCAGGCTAGTGCACATAGAGGGTGACCCCGCTCAGAGCTGTGTATTCCAATAATTCTGGCATTCGGGGTCCAGATGCTCCGACGGGTATTGTGCACAGCAGGGGGTACAAGACAAATGCCAGTCGGGATTTTGTGGCATTGGAGTATTTTCTGACAAGAGTGTCCAATCAAAGTGCAGATGTACTAAGCATGATCTTGCAGGTGCAAACAGGGTAGAATGCTGGTGGCTCGGTGTGGCTATTGTGCGCAATGCCTTGACAAAGTTGGCATGTGCCACTGACCATGACCACAAAGTTTACGAAGTGACTTTAACTTCTACGAATCATAGCACGAGTCAGCCACGGTCAGAGGGTCCAATAACAGTGCAGATGTACCAGGCATGTTCTTGCAAGTACAAACAAGGTAGAATACTGGTGGCTCAGTGTGGCTATTGTGCGCAATGCCTTGACAAAGTTGGCATGTGCCACTGACCATGACCACAAATGTATCCAAGTTACTTATACTTCTATTGATCATAACACTAGTCAGCCACGGTCAGAGTGTCCAATAACAGTGCAGATTTACTACGCATGATCTTGCAGTTGCAAACAAGGTACAATACTGGTGGCTACTTGTGGCTATTGTACGCAATGCCTTGACAAAGTTGGCAAGTGCCACTGACAATGACCACAAATATATCCAAGTGACTTTTACTTCCATTAAACATAATACGAGTCAGCCACAGTTACAGTGACCAATCACAGTGCACATGTACTAGGCATGATCGTGCAGGTACAAACAAGGTAGAATACTGGTGGCTTGGTGTGTCTATCGTGCGCAATGCCTTGACATGGTTGGCATGTGCCACTGACCATTACCACAAAGTTTACCGAGTGACTTTAACTTTTACAAATCGTAACACAAGTCAGCCACGGTCATAGTGCCTAATGACAGCGCACATCTAATATGCATGACCTTACAGGTATAAACAAGATAGAGTACTGGTGGCTCGGTCTGGCTATTGTACACAATGCCTTGACAAAGTTGGCATGTGCCATTGACCATGACCACAAAGTTTACGAAGTGACTTTAAACGGCTATGAATCATAACACGAGTCAGCCACGGTCAGAGTGTCCAGTCACAGTGCAGATGTACTAGGAATGATATTGCAGGCACAAACAATGTACAATACTGGTGGCTCGGTGTGGCTATTGTGCGCCATGCCTTGACACAGTTGGCATGTGCCATTGACCATGACCACAACGTTTACCAAATACCTTAAACGGCTATGAATCATAACACCAGTCAGCCACGGTCAGAGTGGCCAATCACACTGCAGATATACTAGGCATGACCTTGCAGGTATAAACAAGGTAGAATACAGGTGGCTCTGTGTGGTTATTGTGCGCAATGCCTTGACAAAGGTGGCATGTGCCACTGACCATGACCACAAAGGTTACCAAGCGACTTTAACTTATACGAATCGTATCACGAGTCAGCCACGGTCAGAGTGCCCACTCACAGCTCAGATGTAATAGGCATGAAATTTCAGGTATAAAGAAGGCAATTAACCGGTGGCTTGGCACAGCTATTGTGAGCAATGCCTTGACAAAGTTGGCATGTGCCACTGACCATAACCACAAAGTTTACCAAGTACCTTAAACGGCTATGAATCATAACACGGGTGAGGCACGGTCAGAGTGTTCAATCACAGTGCAGATATAGTGGGCATGACCTTGCAGGTATAAACGAGGTAGAATACTGGTGGCTCGGTGTGGCTATTGTGCACAATGCCTTGACAAAGTTGGCATGTGCCACTGACCATGACCACAAATATATCCAAGTGACGTTTACTTCTATTGATCATAACACGAGTCAGCCACGGTAAGAGTTGACAGGAAAATGAGGTACGCCGGGCACGGAGTGGAAGCGAAGGGTGAGCCAATGTCACGAAGCGAAGAGGATGCGGAAGCGAAAGCGATGAAACAATGGGAAGGATTGAGGAACTGAGGCAAAGGAACAATGAACCTAGGTAGAAGTTATATAGATCCTAGTACTACCCTATACTACAGCCTAGTGCGTGCGCTGTGAAGCTCGGTGCAGGGTAGGAGGCGGCTTTCGCCATGGGCATACTTCTACTGCTGGTGTTGCTTGGTGCGAAGCGCGGTCTCTGACTCCCCACATGCATCGGATCGTGAGGGTTCCTCCGTGCTTCGACTTGCCTCAGAGAGAGGCGTCTTGACGCTCACGGGCACTACGTTTGGCACGTAGTGCGGACCGAGCTGCCTAGAGACTGTTGGCCTATAGGATACGTGACCGACGTTATTTGGCGGTGGCGGGTCCCAGCCGTTGAGTGTTCCGCACGAGCTGGTCGCCGACTTGAGAGTTAACCGGTCATTGTGGCTCGGTTGGCTTTGCCGCCCGAGCCGTTGAGGCTACTATACGCGGCGGGTGACCCGCTCGGAGCTGGGTATTCCAATAATTCGGGCATTCGGGGTCCAGCTTCTCGGAGGGGTATTGTGCACAGCAGTGGGTAGAAGATCAATGCCAGTCGGCATTTGGTGGCAGTGGACTATTTTCTGACAGCCGTCCGCACTGCCACAATCCCAGACCAGGTTGAAGGGGTGCGCCTCATGCTACTGGCTGCACACAAAAGTTGGGTCGTGTGATCCTTGAATGTGGTGCTGGCAGCCGCTCGCAAGGGAGCACGGCCCATTGAGAGGGAAGAATGGGGACTGGGCAGAGGGACGAGAGGAGGACGGAGCACCAGAAAGACGGAAGGTGGTGTGAACCCATGATCCCATGGTGCCATGGCAAGTGGAGGCAGAGGATCACCTTGGCGGGGAGGAAAGCTGCGGAAAGAGGGATCCAGGATGGTTGCAACAAAGAGGGAGACGGAGCAATGCGTCATAGGCTGGAGAAGGAGGATGACAGAAGAGGCAGAAGAATAGGAAGAACGAAGGGTTGATGGGAGAAGGAAGAAGCATGTCGCAAAGGAGAGGAAAGAGGGAGGGATAGACAGTGAAGGATGACAGGTGGAGGAGGCGGTGTGTGACAGGGGGCCACAGAATGGCAGTGAGGTAGGATCTGGAGCCGGTGATGGTTGCAGCAGGTGTGTCTACACCGGTGGTTGGAACGAAGGAGCGAAGCTGGGTGGAGTGGCACAGTGAGGAATAATAGGCGGCGCCGTAGCTGTGGACATGGAAGAAGTAGTCGAGGCGGCGAAGCAGCTAGGTGGAAGCAGGGGAAGAGGTGGAATGCGCAGCAGAGGAGATAGGAAGCCATGGGGAATAGGGCAGTAAGGAAGAGTAGTGCGTGGAGGAATGGGAGCAGGAGGAGAGATGCCCAGGGATGGAGTGAGGAGAGCCAAGCATAAGGACGATGGAGACGGTGAGAAAGGAGTCGATTCAGGGAGAGGCGATGACGAGGCCGACAAAGTGGAGACGGAGAGGGAGGAGGCGCTGGAGGAGGCGTTGGAGGTGCTGGTGGAGCTGGAGGGGGTGTTGAAGGCACTTGCAGAGTTGAAGGAGGAGCTGGAGGCGCCGGAGAAGGTGGAGGTGCTGGAGGCGAGTAGGAGGGGAGAGGCAAGCGAGTGCTAGGAGGTGAGGAGGGTGGTGTTGTGGTGGCGCCGGAGAAGGGCAGGCAGTCCAGGATGGAAGGTGGAGTACTCTCGAGGGGAGGAGGTGGTCTGGTGGCTTGGCCAGCATAGAAGTCATGAAGCCAGCAAGAAAAGAGCCATTGTGGTGAGACAGGGTATCAGAGCAGAGGGGGCAGCGGTAGAAGAAAGGCCGCCCGGAAGGGACACAGGCAGCCGCCCGCAAGCGGGCAAAGATGGAGGTGGAGCACAGCTTGGAGAGATAGAACCAAAGAAGGGTGGATGGGGGAGGGGGAAGAACGCTAGAGGTCGGAGAATCGTCTGGCTTGATACCATGACAGGAAAATGAGGTAGGTTGAGCACGGAGTGGAAGCGAAGGTGAGGCAATGTCACGAAACGAAGTGGAAGCGGAAGCGAAAGTGATGAAACGATGGATAGGATTGAGGAACTAAGGCAAAAGAACAAGGAACCTAGGTACAAGTTATATAGATCATAGTACTACCCTAGACGCCTAGTGCGTGCGCTTTGAAACTTGGTGCAGGGTAGGAGGCGGCTTCCGCCATGGGCCTGCTTCTACTACTGGTGTTGCTTGGTGTAAGGCGCGGTCTGTGACTCCCCACATGCATCAGATTGTGGGGGCTGCTCCGTGCTTGGACTTGCATCAGAGAGAGGCGCCGTGACGCCCACGGGCGCTGCGTTTGGCACGTAGTGCGGACCAAGCTGCCCACTGAACGTTGGCCTATCGGTTACGTGACGGACGTTGTTTGACGGGTCCCAGCCGTTGAGTGGTCCGCGTGGCCTGGTCGCCGGCGTGAGAGTTAACCGGTCCTCGTGGCTTGGTCGGCTTTGCCCCCCAAGCCGTTGAGGCTACTGCACACGGAGGATGACCCCGCTCGGAGCTGGGTAATCCAATAATCTGGGCATTCGGGGTCCAGATGCTGCGAAGGGTATTATGCACAGCAGGGGTAGAAGATAAATGCCAGTCGGCATTTGGTGGCAGTGGAGTATTTTGTGACAAGAGTGTTCAATCACAGTGCAGATGTACCAGGCATGATCTTGCAGGTGCAAACAAGGTAGAATGCTGGTGGCCTGGTGTGGCTATTATTCGCAATGCCTTGACAAAGTTGGCATGTTCCACTGACCATGATCACAAAGGTTACCAAGTGACTTTAACTTATACGAATCATAACACGAGTCAGCCACAATCAGAGGGTCCAATAACAGTGCAGATGTAATAGGCATGATCTTGCAAGTGTAAACAAGGTAGAATACTGGTGGCTCGGTGTGGCTATTGTGCGCAATGCCTTTAAAAAGTTGGCACGTGCCATTGACCATGACCACAAATGTATCCAAGAGACTTTTACTTCTGTTGATCATAACACAAGTCAGCAACAGTCAGAGTGTCCAGTAACAGTGCAGATTTATTAGGCATGATCTTGTAGGTGCAAATAAGGCACAACACTGGTGGCTACGTGTGGCTATCGTGCGCAATGCCTTGACAAAGTTGGCATGTGCCACTGACCATTACCACAAGGTTTACCAAGTGACTTAAACTTCTACAAATCGTAACACGAGTCAGCCACCGTCAGAGTGCCCAATGACAGCGCACATCTAATATGCATGACCTTACAGGTATGAACAAGGAAGAGTATTGGTGGCTCGGTGTGGCTATTGCGTGTAATTCGTTGACAAAGTTGGCATGTGCCACTGACCATGGCCACAAATGTATCCAAGTGACTTTTACTTCTATTGATCATAACACAAGTCAGCCACGTTCAGAGTGTCCAATAATAGTGCAGACTTACTAGGCATGATATTGCAGGTGCAAGCAATGTACAATACTAGTGGCTAAGTGTGGCTATTGTGCACAATGCCTTGACAAAGTTGGCACGTGCCACTGGCCATGACCACAAATGTGTCCAGGTGACTTTTACTTCCATTGATCATAATACAAGTCAGCCACAGTCAGAGTGACCAATAACAGTGCAGATGTACTAGGCATGATCTTGCAGGTACAAACAAGGTAGAATACTTGTGGCTCGGTGTGGCTATCACGCGCAATGCCTTAACAAAGTTGGCATGTGCCACTGACCATTACCACAAAGTTTACCAAGTGACTTTAACTTCTACAAATCGTAACAAGAGTCAGCCACGGTCAGAGTGCCCAATGACAGCGCACATCAAATATGCATGACCTAACAGGTAAAAACAAGGTAGAGTGCTGGTCGCTCGGTAAGGCTATTATGCGCAATGCCTTGACAAAGTTGGCAGGTGCCACTGACCATTACCACAAAGTTTACGAAGTGACTTTAAACGGCTATGAATCATAACACGAGTCAGCCACGGTCAGAGTGTCCAGTCAAAGTGCAGATGTACTAGGCATGATCTTGCAGGCACAAACAAGGTACAATACTGGTGGCTCGGTGTGGCTATTGTGCGTAATGCCTTGACGAGGTTGGCATGTGCCACTGACCATGACCACAACGTTTACCAAGTACCTTAAACAGCTATGAGTCATAACACCAGTCAGCCACGGTCAGATTGTTTAATCATAGTGCAGATATACTATGCATGACCTTGCAGGTATAAACAAGGTAGAATATTAGTGGCTCAGTGTGGTTATTGTGCGCAATGCATTGACAAGGGTGGCATGTGCCACTGACCATGACCACAAAGTTTACCAAGCGACTTTAACTTCTACGAATCGTAACACGAGTCAGCCACGGTCAGAGTACCCACTCACAGCTCAGATGTGCTAGGCAGGACGTTGCAGGTATAAACAAGGTAAAAAACCGGTGGCTTGGCACATCTATTGTGCGCAATGCCTTGTCAAAGTTGGCATGTGCCACTGACCACGACCACAAAGTTTACCAAGTACCTTAAACGGCTATGAATCATAACACGAGTAAGGGATGGTCAGAGTGTCCAATCATAGTGCAGATATACTGGGCATGATCTTGCAGGTACAAACAATGTAGAATACTGGTGCCTCGGTGTGGCTATTGTGCGCAATGCCTTGACAAAGTTGGCATGTGCCAGTGACCATGACCACAAATGTATCCAAGTGACTTTTACTCCTATTGATCATAACATGAGCCAGCCACGCTGAGAGTGTCTAATCATAGTGCAGATATACTTGGCATGACCTTACAGGTATACACATGGTAGAATACTGGTGGCTCGGTGTGGCTATTGTGTGTAATGCCTTGACAAAGTTGGCATGTGCCACTGACCATGACCACAAATATATCCAGGTGACTTTTACTTCTAATGATCATAACACGAGTCAGCCACGGTCACAGTGTCCAATCACAATGCAGATGTACTAGGCATGAGCTTGCAGGTACAAACAAGGAAGAATACTGGTGGCTTGGCACGGCTATTGTGCGCAATGCTTTGAAAACGTTGGCATGTGCCACAGACCATGACCACAAATGTATCCAAGTGATGTTTACTTCTTTTCATCATAGCACGAGTCAGCCACGGTCAGAGTGTCCAATAACAGTGCAGATGTACTAGGTGTGATATTACAGGTGCAAACAATGTACAATACTGGTGGCTTCATGAAGCTATTGTGCGCAATGCCTTGACAAAGTTGGCATGTGCCACTGAATATGACCACAAATGTATCCAAGTAACTTTCACTTCTATTGATCATAACACGAGTCAACCACGGTCAGAGTGTCCAATCACAGTGCAGATGTACTAGGCATGATATTGCAGGTGCAAACAAGGTAAAAAACCAGTGGCTTGGAACGACTATTGTGTGTAATGCCTTTACAAAGTTGACTCATCAGCGTCCTCCGCGTCGCCTTCGCATCCATCATGGTCATCAGCATCATCTCCTCGCGCACGTGGTTTTCCCCTTGCGCCCACTCATCAATCAATCACTTCCTCCGCGTCCGCATCGTTGCCAGCTCGGCACAAGGATCCCCCCGGTCGCATCGCCTTTTCCGCGATGACCTACGCCCACGCCGAAACTTCCTGCAGCGCACGTGGCTCGCTCCTGTGCCCACTCCGCTGTCCTCATCAGCCTCCGGTTTATCAGAAATCATTAGCATCTATGAACGGCACTTGGATCTGCATGAGCTAGTTGCCCACTTCCGTAGTAGCCTTCACCCACGCCAGTAGCAGCTTTCTCGCGGCTCGTTGGCACCTGCCTTCCCCTTGTCGTATCCTACTTCCCTATTGAAAATCGCGCACTTGGTCTTGCCCCTGTACCCACTCCATCATCAATCGTTCCTCAGCATCTGCATCACCTTCAGCTCGGCACAAGGATCCGCCCGGTCGCATCACCCGCTCTGCGACGACCTACGTCCACGCCAAAAACATCTATTGCGTACGTGGTTCCACCCCTGCACCATCTATGATCCCACCATCAGTACCATCAGCAACAACCTCTGACCTCTACCTACAGCACATCATCAACACTGCCAACTTCTCTATCATGGACAACCTCTCTGCTGCGTGGAATAATTCCCCAGCTCTCACATCAGACGCTAGCAACATCCTCGACTGGTCAGACAGCATCATTGCCAATGCACGCAACATCTACATCAACGAGTATGAAGTCGCTGGTCTACTGCTTGGCAAATATGACCATTTTCACAGCTACCAAAGCCATCCCAAGGAAATTGACGCCACTCTCACTGTCGTCTGGAGTGTACTCAAATCCCACCTTGCTCCTGTCTATCACTTCATTGACGAGCCACACCAGATTGCAGCCCACCAGTGGTACTCCATACTGCAGTATGTGTGGGTTTGTCGCACCTACTACCTTCACACCCTTCATGTGATCATCTTCCCACCTTCACCAGACATACCTCAGCTGTTCTTTCTCCCCGAGGACGAAGAGGGTGATATGACATCAACCAATGTCGACACGTGGCAGCACCTTTTCTACAAAACGTTTATCCCCTATTACCTCCATCATTTCTCCATTGTGGGGTCTCTGATTCAAGGGCCACTCTACTTTGGAGAACATTGCAGCCAGACGAACTTCCGTGCCGAGCATGATCGCTTCAACACCGAACTCAGAAGAGGGCTTCACACGCTTGTCGACCCCAAAATCCACTCTCTTATGGCCCAGCATAACCACAACGTATCCCTCATGTGGCGAGGTCTGATCAACTACTGCGGAGGGACGGTAACTTGCGAAGATGACAACAGAAGAAGTTGGGACATTATAGGTGCCACCCTGCACTCCCCATGTTGAGTCCTCCTAATTCACTGCCTTGACAGATTTAAAGGGGTGTCAGAATTGTGACTCTGTCAAGGCAGGACAACTGACGGGTTCTCCCTGAGAGCCTTTGAGTCGTCTCCTCTCGGAAATTCCAAGCTATCCTAACACCGGTTTAAGCCCCGGCCTGAATCGCCTCGGTCCCCATCAAGCACTGACCGTTGACAACAAACCGATCAATGGCACAATACCGGGTAGTCTACTAATAAGGGGCTCGACCGCACGCACGTCCGGCTAGTGCAGAAGAAGTCGTTGCAGACACTATTGTCCTCTTCTGTCTTTGATATAAGGAGGATGTTCATTCCCTCCCGGTTCAACCAGAACAGTTCTGCTCAACCCGTTCCCCTTTGGTTCCGCGGCTTCGCCGCCGTGTCTTCGCTCAGCTCGCTCCTTGCATTTCCTTCCTTCGCAAGACTCTCTCAACGCTTCACTCTGTCACTCTCGTTCCTTTGCTCAGCTCCCTCACTCCGCCAACCATCACTCACCTCTCCAGCTCTCTCTCTCTCTCTCTCTCACATCAACCTGTCTACCTCGACTACCTCACGCCTCAGCACCTCTCAGCCTTCGCGACTAACTCCTCGCACCGCTCTTGGTTACGTCACTCTGCTGACGTACTCTTGGTTACCCTAACGCTTCTGCCTGCTTCTACTACTGCTATTCTCTTGCCTGCATTCTTCTGACAGAGGAGGCCAAGGCCACCAAAGGTAAGAAGTCACTCCTCAGCGGCACTCAGGACCACTACCTCAAGAAGGCAAACCGGCGATGCCTTGACTCCGGAGCCGAGGAGCACACCCAAGTCGAGAAGATCGGGTTCATCAACTACATCAAGTCCAGCAAGTCCATGGTGGTCGCGAACGACAAGGTCGAGCCGGCGGCAAGCCAAGGAGACGTGGACGTGGAGGTGCTGGTTGGTGGGAAGCGGGTACATTGCGTGATCAAGAATGTGCAGCACGTAACTGGCTTGGCTGACATCCTACGTGTCAGTCGCCTGACAGACAAGGGATACGAGGTGCTCTTCAGGAGAAGGGGGGTAGTCGTGCGGAAGGACGGTGGCAGCGAGCCCGTGGTGGAGGCTAAGCGTGAGGGAGGCCTCTACATCGTGGAGACCAAGGTGATCCTTGTGGCGAAAGATTCAGCAGACTTGTAGGAACGCACCGTCAACCTGGCCAAAGGAGGGGGAGCTGATCTGGAGCTTTGGCACCGACGACTGGGGCATTCCTCATCCGCAGTTGTGAAGGAGATGGCGAGGCGCGAGCTGGTACGCGGCCTTGTCATCGACAGTGCGGAAGAGACGACAGATGCAGCAGCGCACAAAAAGTGCGAGCCTTGCATTTTGGGCAAGGTGCGGCACAAACTGTTCAAGGAGAACGAGAATCGCGCCTCGGACCTGCTATAGGTTGTGCACAGCGACGTGTGCGGACCATACAAGACGGTGTCAAAGAGCGGCGCGCGTTACTTCATCACCTTCATTGATGTCTACGGCAGAAAACTCTTCGTGTACTTCATGAAGCAGAAAGGCGAGGTCCTGGACCGGCTGAAGGAGCATGTCGCCGCGGTGGAGTGGCAGACCGGCCAGAAGGTCAGAGCGCTACACAACGACAACGGCAGAGAGTATGTGCGCTGTAGTGGGTGGATGAAGCAGCAGGGCATAAAATGGCAACAAACTATGCCATATTGGCCTCAGTCAAATGGCATGGCAGAGCGGGCGAACCATACGCTGCTGAACATGGTACGGACCATGTTGGTGGGTGCGGAATTGCCGCGAAGCTTCTGGACGGAAGCTGTGCGTACGGCGAGCTACACAATCAACCTCACTCCTACATCGGTGTTGAAGGGGAAGAGCGGCTGGAAGACGCCGCAGGAGGTTTGGAGCGGGCGCAAGCCAAGTGTGGTACACCTGAAAGTGTTCGGGTGCAAGGCGCACGCGATGGTGCAGGCTGCGCAGAGGCGCGACAGCAAGCTGGAGCCGCGGGCAAATTCGTATCTCTTCCTTGGCTATGAGAACGCGCATAAGGCATACAGGCTCTACGACATGCACAAGAGGGAGATAATCCGCAGCCGAGACGTCGATGGGGATTGATGTGGGTCGAAACCTGTTCGCGGACCTCCAGTCAGATTTTTGACTAAGTCCCCGAGTAACAAACTGTACTATTGAGTTTCGGACTCCGAGCCAGGATTTTGGCTAAGTCCCTCAGTAACAAACTGCACTCCTGAAATCCAGCGCATCATCCACCGGACGCCCCGGTAGATCTTCTGGAGCAAAATCCCCATATGGCATTTTGTTACTCGTTGCGGTCGATGATTCGCCGGAAGTCGAACCGCGGCCGGCTCCCAGAACC
>SZWC01006147.1:56005-66802 GCA_023375785.1 Penium margaritaceum
ATGGCATTTTGTTACTCGTTGCGGTCGATGATTCGCCGGAAGTCGAACCGCGGCCGGCTCCCAGAACCGCCGCGCACACCCAACTTTGGAAGCCCATATCTCCCTTGTTACTAGTCCGATTCCGGTGAAACAACTTTCACCGGATTCAGCGACTTGTCAACTTTCAGGGGCAATCCTCCATTTTAGGATCCGTGCAATCATCAAGTCGCCAGATCCGTCAACGAGGAATATCCTCTGTCTTGCGGCTCGTCGGCGCCTCCCGGTGCCGCACTTGGGCATGCAGAGGGGCAAATATACAACATTCTCCCCTTGCACCTGCCATGCCCGCTGCTCCTGCCTGCTCTCACTCATCTTCCATTGCGTCCTCCAGCCCATCATAGCTGGTCATCCCAATTTCGGCCACGCTCAATGCGTGCCGGTCCACGGGTTGCGCTTTGGTCAAGCAATCCGCAAGCATTTTGTGCGTGCTACAGTGTTATGGCACCACCTGCCCCTTTACAACCGTGTCCCGTATGTAATGATAACGTACGTCAATGTGCTTCGTCCTCTTGTGCTGCGTCGGGTTGTTGGTCAGCAAGATTGAGCCGGTGTTGTCCTCTTGCACCACCGTAGGCTCCTGTTGCGACACGCCCAGCTCCCCCAGCAACCTACGGAGTCACACCGCCTCCTTGACCGCCTCGGCCAGCGCGATGTACTCTGCTTCTACTATGGATGTGGCGACGCTGTCTTGCTTTATGCTGCACCATGAGACTGTTGCACCAGCGAGGAAGAACGCGTAGCAAGATGCGGACTTCCGCTTGTCCACATTGCCAGCGTAGTCTGCGTCTGTGTAGCAGACCAGACGCAAGGGGTCCGCCCGCCCCTTGCCGTGGAACCTCAAGCACGCATGACGCGTCGCTTGCAGGTAGCGGAGGATGCGCTTGACCGCCTGCTAGTGTAGTGGTCTGGATCGGCCAAGTTCCTTTTCACTTGGCCTACCGCATAGGCCAGGTCTGGTCGAGTCGCCACCATGGCGTACATGAGGCTGCCCATCGCCGATTCGTAGGGCACCCCTGCCATATCCTCCCGCTCTTCTGTTGTATGCAGCGCCATTGCCGCACTCATTTCACATGTTGTGGAGACTGGACTGCCTACGGGTTTGCAGTCCTCCATGCCGTAGCGCTTCAGCACCTCGGCCACGTATTTGGCCTCTCCCAGCTCAAGCGTGCGCGAATGACATGGAGCGTTTGCTCCCGTCGCCAAGTTCACAAGCATCCGGGCGATCCTTGCGGTGGCGGCCGCGAAGGACATGGAGCTCACCAAATGGACGTAAAGACGGCCTTCCTTAATGGCATCATAGACAAAGAGATATACATGGAGGTGCCGGAGGGGTGGAGGCGCCGAAGGGCAAGGTGTGTAAGCTGCGGAAGTCCTTGTACAGGCTAAAGCAATCGCCCAGATGCTGGTACCAACAGATTGACAGCTTCATGGCACAACTAAGCTTTAAGCGCTGTCAGGCAGATCCCAGCGTGTACGTGCGGCGCGACAAACAGCTCCATCAAATCGTTGCACTCTACGTGGACGACCTGATTGTGTGCTCGACGGTTTTGCCGAGCCTACAGTAGCTGAAAGATGAACTGAGCAACATATTCCAAATGTCGGACATGGGAGAGCTGGAGTACTACCTCGGGGTGAGCATTACGCGGAACCGGAGGGCGCGCACGCTTGAACTGGGACAGGCCAAATACGTGGACGAGGTGCTGAAGCGTTACGGCATGGAGGACTGCAAACCAGTTGGCAGTCCAGTCTCCACGACTTGTGAACTGAGTGCGGCAATGGCGCCGCAGACAAAATAAGAGCCGGAGGATATGGCCGGAGTGCCCAACCAATTGGTGGTGGGCCGCCTCATGTATGCCATGGTGGCGACTCAACCAGACCTGGCCTACGCGGTGGACCAAGTGAGCAGGTACGTGGCCGATCCAGGGCCACTACACTGGCAGGCGGTCAAACGCATCCTCCGCTACCTACAAGCGACGCGGCATGCGTGCTTGAGGTTCGACGGCAAGGGACGGGTGGACCCCTTGCGTCTTGTCTGCTACACGGACGCAGACTACGCTGGCGATGTGGACAAGCGGAAGTCCACGTCCGGCCACGTGTTCTTCCTCGCTGGTGCAATGGTCTCGTGGTGCAGCAGAAAGCAAGACTACATCGCCACCTCCACAGTGGAAGCAGGGTACATTGCGCTGGTCGAGGCGGTCAAGGAGGCGGTGTGACTCCGCAGGTTGCTGGGGGAGCTGGGCGTGTCGCAGCAGGAGCCTACGGTGGTGCAAGAGGACAACACCGGCTCAATCTCGCTGACCAACAACCCGACGCAGCACAGGAGGACGAAGCACATTGACGTGCGTTCTCATTACGCACGGGACATGGTTGAAAAGGGGCAGGTGGTGCTGCAACACTGCAGCACGCACAACATGCTTGCGGATTGCTTGACCAAAGCGCAACCCGTGGACCGACACGCATTGAGCGTGGCTGGAATTGGAATGACCAGCTATGATGGGCTGGAGGACGCAGCGGAAGATGAGTGAGAGCAGGCAGGAGCAGCGGGCATGGCAGGTGCAAGGGGGAGAATGTTGTATATTTGCCTCTCTGCATGCCCAAGTGCGGCACCGGGAGGCGCCGACGAGCCGCCAGAGAGAGGAAATTCCTTGTCGACAGATCTGGTGACTTGATGATTGCACAGATCCGAAAATGGAGGATTGCCCCTGAAAGTTGACCAGTTGCTGAATCCTGTAGAAGTTGTTTCACTGGAATCGGACTAATAACAAGGGAGATATTGGGCTTCCAAAGTTGGGTGTTTGCGGCAGTTCTGGGAGCCGGCCGCGGTTCGACTTCCGGTGAATCATCCACCGGAACGAGTAACAAAATGTCATCTGGGGATTTTGCTCCAGAAGGTCTGCCGAGGCGTCCGGTGGATGATCCGCCGGATTTCAGGAGTGCAGCTTGTTACTGAGGGACTTAGCCAAAATCCTGGCTCGGAGTCCGAAACTCAGTAGTACAGTTTGTTACTCGGGGACTTAGTCACAATTCTGACTAGAGGTCCACGAACAGGTTTCGACCCACACCAATCCCCATCGACGTCTCGGCTGCAGATTATCTCCCCCTTGTGCATGTCGTAGAGCTTGTACGCCTTATGCGCGCTCTCATAGCCAAGGAAGAGATACGAATTTACCCACGGCTCCAACTTGCTGTCGCGCCTCTGCGCAGCCTGCACCATCGCGTGCGCCTTGCACCCGAACACTTTCAGGTGTGCCACACTTGGCTTGCGCCCGCTCTAAACATCCTCTGGCATCTTCCAGCCGCTCTTCTCCTTCAGCACCGCTGTAGGAGTGAGGTTGATGGTGTAGCTTGCTGTACGCACAGCTTCC
This sequence comes from Penium margaritaceum, assembly GCA_023375785.1. Taxonomy (NCBI): domain Eukaryota; kingdom Viridiplantae; phylum Streptophyta; class Zygnematophyceae; order Desmidiales; family Peniaceae; genus Penium; species Penium margaritaceum. The sequence continues at coordinate 59,410 of SZWC01006147.1, forward strand.
GTCCAGAAGCTTCGCGACAATTCCGCATCCACCAACATGGTCCGTACCATGTTCAGCAGCGTCTGGTTCGCCCGCTCCGCCATGCCATTTGCCTGAGGCCAATATGGCGTGGTTTGTTGCCATTTTATGCCCTGCTGCCTCATCCACCCGCTACAGCCTACATACTCTCCGTGGTTGTCGCTGCGCAGTGCTTTGACCTTCCGGCCTTTCTGCCTCTCCACCGCGGCGACATACTCCTTCAGCCGGTCCAGGAACTCGCCTTTCTGCTTCATGAAGTACACGAAGAGTTTTCTGCTGTATTCATCAATGAAGGTGACGAAGGAACGCGCGCCGCTCTTTGACGCTGTCTTGAATGGTCCGCACACGTCGCTATGCACAACCTCTAGCAGGTCCAAGGTGCGATTCTCGTTCGCCTTGAACGGTTTGTGCCGCGCCTTGCCCAAAATGCAAGGCTCGCACTTTTTGTGCACTACTACATCTGTCGCCTCTTCCGCACCGTCGATGACGAGGCCACGTACCAGCTCGCGCCTCGCCATCTCCTTCACGACTGCGGGTGAGGAATGCCCCAGTCATCGGTGCCAGAGCTCCACATCAGCTCCCTCTCCTTTGGCCAGGTTGACGGTGCGTTCTTGCAAATCTACTGAAGCTGTCATGGCGGGGATCACCTTGGTCTCCACGATGTAGAGGCCTCCCTCACGCTTAGCCTCCAGCACGTGCTCGCCGCCACCGTCCTCCCGCATGACTGCCCCCTTTCTCCTGAAGAGCACCTCGTATCGCTTGTGTGTTAGGGGACTGACACTTAGGATGTCAGCCAAGCCAGGTACTTGCTGCACGTTCTTGATCACGCGCTATACCCGCTTCCCACCAACCACCACCTCCACGTCCACGTCTCCTTGGCCAGCCGCCGGCTCGACCTTGTCGTTCGCGCCCACCATGGACTTGCTGGACTTGGTGTAGTTGATGAACCCGATCTTCTCGACTTGGGTGTGCTCCTCGGCTCCGGAGTCAAGACACCGCCGGTTAGCCTTCTTGAGGTAGTGGTTCTGCGTACCGTTGAGGAGCGACTTCTTGCCTTTGGCGTCCTTACCGCCGGCCTTGGCCTCCTCGGTGTACTCACGGGCCCAGTGGTCTCCTTGCCGCAGTTGCGGCACGCACCCTTCTTGGCGCCCTTCTTGCCGCCGCCATGTCCGCCACCTCCCTTGCCCCCACTTCCGCCACCACGCGTTTTGGTGACGAGAGCCGATGAGGAAGGCGAGGACTCCCTGCAACTCCATCGCTGTGCCTCGTTGCGGATGTACTCTGCGACCGCGCCATAGGTGAGCTTGTCTTCTGCCCATCCTCCCAAGACGGTGATGAGAGGGCTCCAACCGTCAGAAAGGGCCATGAGGAGGGCCATTGCCTACAGTTGCGTGTCGATCTTCCACCCCACGTAGTTGCACTGTGAGGCGAGCGACTCGATCTCCTGCATGGCGGAGATGACATCATCTCCCTCCTCAATTCGCACTGTCAAGAGTCGCTTCATTGCGAAGATTTTGTTCGCCAGCGACTTGGATTGATGAATGGTGCATAGTTTTTGCCAACCCTCGGCTGCCAACTTACAGCCCTAGAAGTAGCCCCTCTGCGACTCAGCCGTCCCGGACACCAGCAGCATGAGCGCCTCCGTGTTCTTCTTTTCGAAGGCCTCTTTCTGCGCTTCCGTCGCTGTCGCGTCATCGAGGACTTTGGTTCCCTCCATGACCTGCAGCACACCCTTATGCGCAAGGTGGATCTCGATGTGCCACCTCCATAGCCCAAAGCCAGGGCTGCCCGCATATTTCTGGATGATCTGCGTCTCCTCCAGTGTCATTGCGCAGTCTTCCAGTCAAGGACCTCATAACTTGATGGCGACGTCGTCCCCGACGACAATCCCGTCCGCCGCAGAATCCGTGAACGATGTGGAGTCCGGTCAGGACCGTGGGCCCATAACCCTTTGTCGGAAACTAGCCCCAGGGAGGAGGCAGTTCCAACGTGGCCTGATGGGTATTGTACGTTCACGGCTTCTCTTGTGCATATTCTGAGTCAGAGCGTGAGCTTTCTGGTCGCCTCACGCTATGTTTCTGGCAGTTGATGACAAATGTGAGACAGTCACGTTCGTGAAGGGAATAACGCAATTTTGCATTAGTTTTTGAACATGGACATGACGTAAACATTTGTAGGACTAGTCATGAGCTCTCTAACGTACAAAACCGTGCGCGATTCGGATAACCGTAGCTCCCGCTACGTTACTCGAAGCACTGCACCCCAAACCAGCCGCTCACTCGACGGCGCGCACCACGTCGCCCGCCAAGGCGCCTTCACACATCAAGGACCCATGAATACGCCATTCCGGAAGCGCAGATGTCGCTACGCATAGTGGCGGTGCTCCTTGCGCCTTTGCAATCTGTTTTGACGAGTTTGGTGATGGGGATGGATGTGGGTCGAAACCTGTTTGCAGACCTGCAGTCGGAATTTTGACGAAGTCCCCGAGTAACAAAATGTACTACTGAGTTCCGGACGCCGAGCCAGAGATTTCGCGAAGTCCCCCAGTTACAAACTGTACTACTGACATCCGGCGGATTATTCGCCGGACGCCTCGGCAGCCCTTTCGGAGAAAAATCTCCAGATGTACTTTTGTTACTCGGTCAGGTGGATGATCCACCTCCAGTCGAACCGCGGCCGACTCTCAGAGCCGCCGTGCACATCCCAACTTTGGAAGCCCATATCTCCATCGTTACTTGTCCGATTCCGGTAAAACAACTTCCACCGGATTCAGCAACTTGTCCACTTTCAGCGGAAATCCTCCATTTTAAAATCCCAGCAATCTTTGAGTCGCAAGATCTGTCGAAGAGGAATTTCCTCTCTCTGGCGGCTCGTCGGCGCCTCCCGGCGCCGCACTTAGGCATGCAGAGGGGCAAACCTTCAACATTGCACACAATAGCCACACCGAGCCACCAGTATTCTACCTTGTTTGCACCTGCAAGATCATGCCTAGTATATCTGCACTGTGATTGGACACTCTGACCGTGGCCGACTCGTGTTATGATCAATAGATATAAAAATCACTTGGATATGTTTGTGGTCATGGTCAGTGGCACATGCCAACTTTGTCAAGGCATTGCGCACAATAGCCACACCAAGCCACCAGTATTGTACCTTGTTTGTACCTGCAAGGTCATGCCCAGTTTATCTGCACCGTGATTGGACACTCTGACCGTGGCTTACTCGTGAAATGATTCATAGCCATTTCAGGTACTTGGTAAACTCTGTGGTCATGGTCAGTGGCACATGTCAACTTTGTCAAGGCATTGCGCCCAATAGCCATGGCAAGCCACCGGTTTTTTACCTTGTTTAAACCTGCAAGGTCATGCATATTAGATGTGCACTGTGATTAGGAACTCTGACTGTGGCTGACTCGTCTTACGATTCGTAGACGTTAAAGTCACTTGGTAAACATTGTGGTCATGGTCAGTGGTACATGCAACTTTGTCAAGGCATTGCGCACAATAGCCACACGAAGCTACCAGTATTCTACCTTGTTTATACTTGCAAGGTCATACCCAGTATATCTTCACTGTGCTTGGACACTCTGACCGTGGCTGACTCGTGTTATGATTCATAGCCGTTTAAGGTACTTGGTAAACGTTGTGGTCATGGTCAGTGACACATGCCAACTTTGTGAAGGCATTGCGCACAATAGCCGTGCCATGCCACCAGTATTCTACATTGTTTGCACCTGCACGATTATGCTTAGTACATCTGCACTGTGATTGCACACTCTGACCGTGGCTGACTCGTGTTATGATTTGTAGAAGTTAAAGTCGCTTGGTAAACTTTGTGGTCTTGGTCAGTGGCACATGCGAACTTTGTCAAGGCATTGCGCACAATACCCACACCGAGCCACCAGTAGTCTACCTTGTTTGCACCTGCAAGATCATGCCTTGTACATCTGCACTTTGATTGGACACTCTGACCGTGTCTGACTCGTGTTATGATCAATAGAAGTAAAAGTCACTTGGATACATTTGTGGTCATGATCAGTGGCACGTGCCAACTTTGTCAAGGCATTGTGCACAATAGCCACACCGAGCCACCAGTATTCTACCTTGTTTATACCTGCAAGGTCATGCCCAATACATCTGCACTTTGATTGGACACTCTGACCGTGGCTGACTCGTGTTATGATTCATATCCATTTAAGGTACTCGGTAAACTTTGTGGTCATAGTCAGTGGCACACGCCAACTTTGTCAAGGCCTTGCGCACAATAGCCACACTGAGCTACCAGTATTGTACCTTGTATGTACATGCAAGATCATGCCTAGTACATCTGCACTGTGATTGGACACTCTGACCGTGGCTGACTCGTGTTATGATCAATAGGAGTAAAAGTTACTTGGATACATTTGTGGTCATGGTCAGTTGCACATGCAAACTTTTCCAATGCATTGCGCACAACAGCCACACCGAGCCACCAGGATTCTACCTTGTTTGTACCTGCAAGACCATGCCCAGTATATCCGCTGATTGTGACTGAATTGTGTTATGGTTCATAGCCGTTTAAGGTACTTGGAAAACTTTGGGGCCATGGTCAGTGGCACATGCCAACTTTGTCAAGGCATTACGCACAATATCCGTGCCAAGCCACCGGTTTTTTTACCTTGTTTATGCCTTGTTTGCGCCTGCAAGATCATGCCTAGCAAATATGCAATGTTATCGGACACTCTGACCGTGGCTGACTTGTGTTATGATCAATAGAAGTAAAAGTCACTTGGATACATTTGTGGTAATTGTCAGTGGCACATGCCAACTTTGTCAAGGCATTGCGCACAATAGCCACACCGAGCCACAGTATTCTACCTTGTTTGTACGTGGGAGATCATGCCTAGTACATCTGCACTGTGATTGGACACTTTGACTGTGGCTGACTCGTGTTATGATCAATAGAAGTAAAAGTTACTTTGATACATTTGTGGTCATGGTCAGTGGAACATGCCAACCTTGTGAAGGAATTGCGCATAAAAGTTACACCAAACCACCAGCATTGTACCTTCTTTATACCTGCAAGGTCATGCCCAGTATATCTACAATGTGATTGGACACTCTGACCATGGTTGATTCGTGTTATGATCAATAGAAGTAAAAGTCACTTGGATACATTTGTGGTCATGGTCAGTGGCACATGCCAACTTTGTCAAGGCATTGCACATAATAGCCACACTGAGCCACCAGTATTTTACCTTCTTTGTACCTGGGAGGTCATTCCTAGTACATCTGCACCGTGATTGGACACTCTGACCGTGGCTGACTCGTATTATGATCAATATAAGTAAACGTCACTTGGATACATTTGTGGTCATTGTCAGTGGCACATGCCAACTCTGTCAATGCATTGCGGACAATAGCAACACCGAGCCACCAGTATTCTACCTTGTTTGTACCTGCAAGGTCATGCCTATTACATCTGCACTATGATTGGACACTCTGACCGTGGCTGACTCGTGTTATGACCAATAGAAGTAAAAGTCACTTGGATACAACTGTGGTCATGGTCAGTATCATATGCCAACTTAGTAAAGACATTGCGCACAATAGCAAACCGAGCCACCAGTAATCTACCTTGTTTGCACCTGCAAGATCATGCCTAGTACATTTGCACTGTGATTGGACACTCTGACCGTGTCTGACTCGTCTTATGATCAATAGACGTAAACGTCACTTGGATACATTTGTAGTCATGGTCCGGGGCACATGCCAGCTTTGTCAAGGCATTGCGCACAACAGCCACACCGAGCAACTAAAATTCTACCTTGTTTATACCTGCAAGGTCATGCCCAGTATATCTGCACTGTGATTGGACACTCTGACCGTGGCTGACTTGTGTTATGATTCATAGCCATTTAAGGTACTTGGTAATCTTTGTGATCAGGGTCAGTGGCACATGCCCACTTGTCAAGGCATTGCGCACAATAGCCATGCCAAGCCACCGGGTTTTTACCTTGTTTATACCCGAAAGGTCATTCATATTATATGTGCACTGTGATTGGGCACTCTGACCGTGGCTGACTCGTGTTACAATTCGTAGAAGTTAAAGTCACTTGGTAAGCATTGTGGTCATGGTCAGTGGCACATGCCACTTTTGTCAAGGCATTGCGCACAATAGCCACACCGAGCCACCAGTATTCCACCTTGTTTGTACCTATCAGATCATGCCTAGTACATCTGCACTGTCATTGGACACTCTGACCGTAGCTCACTCGTGTTTTGATTCATAGCCGTTTAAGGTACTTGGTAAACCTTGTGGTCATGGTCAGTGGCACATGCCAACTTTGTCAGGGCATTGCGCACAATAGCCGTGCCAAGCCACCGGTTTTTTACTGTGTCTATACCTGCAAGGTCATGCATATGAGATTTGCACTGTGATTGGACACTCTGACCGTGGCTGACTCGTGTTATGATCAATAGAAGTAAAAGCCACTTGAATAACCTTGTGGCCAGTGTCAGTGGCACATGCCAACTTTGTCAAGGCATTGTACACAATAGCTACACCGAACCAAACGTATTCTATCTTGTTTATAGCTGTAAGGTCATGCCCAGTATATCTGCACGGTGATTGGACACTCTGACCGTGGCTGACTCATGTTATGATTCATAGCCGTTCGAGGTACTTGGTAAACGTCGTGGTCATGGTCAGTGGCACATGCCATCTTTGTCAAGGCATTGCGCACAATAGCCACGCCAATTTACCAGTATTCTGCCTTCTTTGTACCTGGAAGGTCATGCCCACTATATCTGCACTGTGATTGGACACTCTGACCGTGGCTGACTCGTGTTACGATTTGTAGAAGTTAAAGTCACTTGGTAAACTTTGTGGTCATGGGCAGTGGAGGAGGAAGAAGGGGAAAGTGGGGCAGCTGATGATAGTTCTGATGAGGAAACAGAGGAGGAGGAGGAAATCTACGTTGAGGGTGAAGCTGAGGAGGACGGTGGGGAGCAGCAGCAGCAGCAGTCCGTGACCATGACAGCGCTAGAGGCGGCTGGGGAAGACCCGCCCTCTTTTGCGAGGGCGGTTCGAACCAGGAAGGAAGTGGAGAGCCTGCTGGATGAGGGAGGGAGTGTGGATGCTGCTGCTACAATGGTGGAGGTGGGAGTAGATGGAGACATGGCCGAGGAGGGTGCTGGAGAGGGAGGCTCAGACGTTGGAGATTGGACGGGGATGGGGGTTGGAGATGCAACAGGAGAGGAAGGTGCAGTTGGAGAAGAGGAAGGGGATGCAGGGGAAGAGGGAGTTGGAGGTGAGGAGGATGGAGGACAGGAGGAGAGTGGTGACGACAATGTTGTAGGTTCAAGTGGAGCAGCTGCTGTGTCGGCGGCAGATG
>SZWC01006147.1:71459-103015 GCA_023375785.1 Penium margaritaceum
TTCTACCTTGTTTGCACCTGCAAGATCATGCCTAGTACATCTGCACTTGGATTGGACACTCTGACCGCGGCTGACTCTTGTTATGATCAATATAAGTAAAAGTCACTTGGATTCATTTGTGGTCATGGTCAGTGGCACATGCCCACTTAGTCAAGGCATTGCGCACAATAGCCACACCGAGCCACAAGTATTCTACCTTGTTTGTACCGCAAGGTCATGCCCAGTATATCTGCACTGTGATTGAACACTCTGACCGTGGCTGACTCGTGTTATGATTCATAGCCGTTTAAGGTACCTGGTAAACTTTGTGGACATGGTCAGTGGCACATGCCAACTTTGTCAAGGCATTGCGCACAACAGCCTACGATGCCACCGGTTTTTTAACCTTGTTTATACCTACAAGGTCATGCCTAGTATATCTGAACTGTGATTGGACACTCTGATTGTGGCTGACTCGTGTTACGATTCGTAGAAGTTAAAGTCACTTGGTAAACTTTGTCGTCATGGTCAGTGGCACATGCCAAACTTGTCAAGGCATTGCGCACAATAGCCACACCGAGCCACCAGTATTCTACCTTGTTTGCACCTGTAAGATCATGCCTAGTATATGTTCACTGTGATTGGACACTCTGACCGTGGCTGACTCATGTGTGATCAATAGAAGTAAAAGTCACTTGGGTACATTTGTGGTCATGGTCAGTGGCACATGTCAACTTTGTCAGGGCATTGCACACAATAGCCACACCGAGCCACCAGTTTTCGACCTTTCTAATACCTATAAGGTCATGCCCAGTATATATGCACTGTGATTGGACACTCTGACCATGGTAGACTTGTGTTGTGATCCATAGCCATTTAAGGTTCTTGGTAAACTTTGTGGTCATGGTCAGTGGCACATGCCAACTTTGTCAAGGCATTGCGCACAATAGCCGTACCAAGCCACCAGTTTTTTACCTTGTTTATAACTGCAAGGTCATGCCTAGTACATCTAAACTGTGATTGGGCACTCTGACTGTGGTAGACTCGTGTTACGATCGTAGAAGTTAAAGTCACTTGGTAAACTTTGTGGTCATGGTCAGTGGCACATGCCAACTTTGTCAAGGCATTGCGCAAAGTAGCCGTGCCAAGCCACCGGTTTTTTACCTTGTTCATACCTGCAAGGTCATGCCTGGTGTTTCTGAACTGTGATTGGGCACTCTGACTTTGGCTGACTCGTGTTGTGTTTCGAAGAAGCTAAATTCACTTGGTAAGCTTTGTGGTCATGGTCAGTGGCACATGCCAACTTTATCAAGGCATTGCGTTCAATAGCCATACCAAGCCATCAGTATTCTACCTTGTTTGTACCTGCAAGATCATGCCTAGTACATGTGCACTGTGATTGGACATTTGACCGTGGCTGACTCGTGTTATGATCAATAGAAGTAAAAGTCACTTGGATGTATTCGTGGTCATGGTCAGTGGCACGTGCCAACTTTGTCAAGGCATTGCGCAAAATAGCCAAAAGAGCCACCAGTATTCTACATTGTTTATACCTGCAAGGTCATGCCCAGTATATCTGTACTGTGATTGGACACTCTGACCGTGGCTGACTCGTGTCATGATTCATAGCCGTTTAAGGTACTTGGTAAACTTTGTCGTCATGGTCAGTGGCAAATGCCAACTTCGTCAAGGCATTGCGCACAATAGCCGTACCAAGCCACCAGTTTTTTACCTTGTTTATACCTGCAAGGTCATGCATATTAGATGTACGCTGTGATTGGATACTCTGACCGTGGCTGACTCGTGTCATGATTCATAGCCGTTTAAGGTACTTGGTAAACTTTGTCGTCATGGTCAGTGGCACACGCCAACTTTGTCAAGGCTTTGCGCGCAATAGCCACACCGAGCCACCAGTATTCTACCTTGTTTGTACATGTAAGATCATGCCTAGTACATCTGCACTTTGATTGGACACTCTGAAAATGGCTGACTCGTGTTATGATCAATAGAAGTAAAAGTCACTTGGATACATTTGTGGTCATGGTCAGTGGCACACGCCAACTTTGTCAAGGCATTGCGGACAATAGCCACATCGAGCCACCAGTATTCTACCTTGTTTGTACCTGCAAGGTCATGCCCAGTATATCTGCACTGTGATTGGACACTCCGACCGTGGCTGACTCGTGTTATGATTCATAGCCGTTTAAGGTACTTGGTAAACTTTGTGGTCATGGTCAGTGGCACATGCCAACGTTGTCGAGGTAATGCGCACAATAGCCGTGCAAAGCCACCGGTTTGTAACCTTGTCTATACCTGCAAGGTCATGCCTAGTACATCTGTACTGTGATTGGACACTCTGACCATGGCTGACTCGTGTTATGACCAGTAGAAGTAAAAGTCACTTGGATACATTTGTGGTCATGGTCAGTGGCACATGCCAACGTTGTAAGGGCATTACACACAATAGCCACACCGAGCCACCAGTTTTCTGCCTTTTTTTATTTTTGTAAGGTCATGCCCAGCATATATGCACTGTGATTGGACACTCTGACCGTGGCTGACTCGTGTTATGATTCATAGCCGTTTAAGGTTCCTGGTAAACTTTGTGGTCATGGTCAGTGGCACATGCCAACTTTGTCAAGGAATTGCGTACAATAGCCGTGCCAAGCCATCGGTTTTTTACCTTTTTTATACCTGCAAGGTCATGCCCAGTACATCGAAACCGTGATTTGGCACTCTGACTGCGGCTGACTCGTGTTACGATTTGTAGAAGTTAAAGTCACTTGGTAAACTCTGTGGTCATGGTCAGTGGCACATGCCAACTTTGTCAAGGCATTGCGTACAAGAGCCGTCCAAAGACACCAGTTTTCTACCCTGTCTATACCTGCAATGTCGTGCATATTAGAGGTGCACTGTGATTGGGAACTCTGTCCGTGGCTGACTCGTGTTATAACTTGTAGAATTTCAAGTCACTTGGTAATCTTTGTTGTCGTGGTCAGTGGCACATGCCAACTTTGTCAAGGCTTTGCGCGCAATAGCCACACCGAGCCACCAGTATTCTACCTTGTTTGCAATTGCAAGATCATTCCTAGTACATCTGCACTGTGTTTGGACACTCTGACCATGGCTGACTTGTGTTATGATCAAAAGATCTAAAAGTCACTTGGATACATTTGTGGTCATGGTTAGTGGCACATGCCAACTTTGTCAGGGCATTGTGCAAAATAGCCACACCGAGCCACCAGTATTCTACCCTGTTTATACGTGTAAGGTCATGCCCAGTATATCTGCACTGTGATTGGACAATCTGACCGTGGTTGACTCGTGTTATGATTAATAGCCGTTTAATGTACTTGGTAAACTTTGTGGTCATAGTCAGTGGCAGATGCCAACTTCGTTAAGGCATTGCGCACACTAGCCGTGCCAAGCCACCGGCTTTTTAACTTGTTTATTATTGCAATGTCATGCATATTGGATGTGCGCTGTGATTTGGCACTCTGACCGTGGCTGACTCGTGTTACGATTCGTAGAATTTAAAGTCACTTGGTAAACTTTGTGGCCATGGTGAGTGGCACATGCCAACTTTATCAAGGCATTGTGCACAATAGCCACACCGAGCCACCGGTGTTCTGCCCTGTCTGCACCTGCAAGATCATGCCTAGTACATCTGCACTTGGATTGGACACTCTGACCGCGGCTGACTCTTGTTATGATCAATATAAGTAAAAGTCACTTGGATACATTTGTGGTCATGGTCAGTGGCACATGCCCACTTAGTCAAGGCATTGCGCACAATAGCCACACCGAGCCACAAGTATTCTACCTTGTTTGTACCGCAAGGTCATGCCCAGTATATCTGCACTGTGATTGAACACTCTGACCGTGGCTGAATCGTGTTATGATTCATAGCCGTTTAAGGTACCTGGTAAACTTTGTGGACATGGTCAGTGGCACATGCCAACTTTGTCAAGGCATTGCGCACAACAGCCTACGAAGCCACCGGTTTTTTAGCCTTCTTTATACCTACAAGGTCATGCCTAGTATATCTGAACTGTGATTGGACACTCTGATTGTGGCTGACTCGTGTTACGATTCGTAGAAGTTAAAGTCACTTGGTAAACTTTGTCGTCATGGTCAGTGGCACATGCCAAACTTGTCAAGGCATTGCGCACAATAGCCACACCGAGCCACCAGTATTCTACCTTGTTTGCACATGTAAGATCATGCCTAGTACATGTTCACTGTGATTGGACACTCTGACCGTGGCTGACTCGTGTGTGATCAATAGAAGTAAAAGTCACTTGGGTACATTTGTGGTCATGGTCAGTGGCACATGTCAACTTTGTCAGGGCATTGCACACAATAGCCACACCGAGCCACCAGTTTTCGACCTTTCTAATACCTATAAGGTCATGCCCAGTATATATGCACTGTGATTGGACACTCTGACCGTGGTAGACCTGTGTTGTGATTCATAGCCATTTAAGGTTCTTGGTAAACTTTGTGGTCATGGTCAGTGGCACATGCCAAGTTTGTCAAGGCATTGCGCACACTAGCCGTACCAAGCCACCAAATTTTGTCCTTCTTTATAACTGCAAGGTCATGCCTAGTACATCTAAAATGTGATTGGGCACTCTGACTGTGGCAGACTCGTGTTACGATTCGTAGAGGTTAAAGTCACTTGGTAAACTTTGTGGTCGTGGTCAGTGGCACATGCCAACTTTGTCAAGGCATTGCGCACAGTATCCGTGCCAAGCCACCGGTTTTTTACCTCGTTTATACCTGCAAGGTCATGCCTAGTGTTTCTGAACTGTGATTGGGCACTCTGACTTTGGCTGACTCGTGTTATGTTTCGTAGAAGCTCAAGTCACTTGGTAAGCTTTGTGGTCATGGTCAGTGGCACATGCCAACTTTATCAAGGCATTGCGTACAATAGCCATACCAAGCCACCGGTATTCTACCTTGTTTGTACCTGCAAGATCATGCCTAGTACATGTGCACTGTTATTGGACATTTGACCGTGGCTGACTCGTGTTATGATCAATAGAAGTAAAAGTCACTTGGATATATTCGTGGTCATGGTCAGTGGCACGTGCCAACTTTGTCAAGGCATTGCGCAAAATAGCCAAAAGAGCCACCAGTATTCTACATTGTTTATACCTGCAAGATCATGCCCAGTATATCTGTACTGTGGTTTGACACTCTGACCGTGGCTGACTCGTGTTATGATTCATAGCCATTTAATGTACTTGGTAAACTTTATGGTCATGGTCAGTGGCACATGCCAAATTTGTCAAGGCATTGCGCACAATAGCCGTGCGAAGCCACCGCTTTTTTACCTTGTTTATACCTGCAAGGTCATGCATATTAGATGTACGCTGTGATTGGATACTCTGACCGTTGCTGACTTGTGTTACGATTCGTAGAAGTTAAAGTCACTTGGTAGACTTTGTGGCCATGGTGAGTGGCACATGCCAACTTTATCAAGGCGTTGTGTACACCAAGCCACCAATATTCTACCTTGTTTGTACCTGCAAGATCATGCCTAGTACATCTGCACTTTGATTGGACACTCTGAAAATGGCTGACTCGTGTTATGATCAATAGAAGTAAAAGTCACTTGGATACATTTGTGGTCATGGTCAGTGGCACATGCCAACTTTGTCAAGGCATTGCGCACAATAGCCACATCGAGCCACCAGTATTCTACCTTGTTTGTACCTGCAAGGTCATGCCCAGTATATCTGCACTGTGATTGGACACTCCGACCGTGGCTGACTCGTGTTATGATTAATAGCCGTTTAAGGTACTTGGTAAACTTTGTGGTCATGGTCAGTGGCACATGCCAACGTTGTCGAGGTAATGCGCACAATAGCCGTGCAAAGCCACCGGTTTTTAACCTTGTCTGTACCTGCACGGTCATGCCTAGTACATCTGTACTGTGATTGGACACTCTGACTATGGCTAACTCGTGTTATGACCAATAGAAGTAAAAGTCACTTGGATACATTTGTGGTCATGGTCAGTGGCACATGCCAACTTTGCAAGGGTATTACACACAATAGCCACACCGAGCCACCAGTTTTCTGCCTTTTTTTATTTCTGTAAGGTCATTCCCAGTATATATGCACTGTGATTGGACACTCTGATCGTGGCTGAATCGTGTTATGATTCATAGCCGTTTAAGGTTCTTGGTAAACTTGGTGGTCATGGTCAGTGGCACATGCCAACTTTGTCAAGGAATTGCGCACAGTAGCCGTGCCAAGCCACCGGTTTTTTACATTTTTAACACCTGCAAGGTCATACCTAGTACATATAAACTGTGATTTGGCACTCTGACTGTGGCTGACCCGTGTTACGATTCGTAGAAGTTAAAGTCAATTGGTAAACTTTGTGGTCATGGTAAGTGGCACATGCCAACTCCGTCAAGGCATTGCGTACAATAGCCGTCCAAAGACACCAGTTTTTTACCCTGTCTATACCTGCAAGGTCGTGCATATTAGATGTGCACTGTGATTGGGTACTCTGACCGTGGCTGACTCGTGTTATAACTTGTAGAATTTCAAGTCACTTGGTAATCTTTGTGGTCGTGGTCAGTGGCACATGCCAACTTTGTCAAGGCTTTGCGCGCAATAGCCACACCGAGCCACGAGTATTCTACCTTGTTTGCAACTGCAAGATCATGCCCAGTACATCTGCACTGTGTTTGGACACTCTGACCATGGCTGACTTGTGTTATGATCAATAGATGTAAAAGTCACTTGAATACATTTGTGGTCATGGTCAGTGGCATATGCCAACTTTGTCAAGGCAGTGCGCACAATAGCCACACCAAGCCACCAGTATTATACCTTATTCATACCTGTAAGGTCATGTCTAGTATATCTACACTGTGATTGGGCACTCTGACCGTGGCTGACTCGTGTTATGATTCATAGCCATTTAAGGTACTTGGTAAACTTTGTGGTCATGGTCAGTGGCACATGCCAACGTTGTCAAGGCATTGCGCACAATACCCGTGCCAAGCCACTGGGTTTTTACCTTGTTCATACCTGCAAGGTCATGCATATTAGATGTACGCTGTGATTGGACACTCTGACCGTGGCTGACTCGTGTTACGATTCGTAGAAGTTAAAGTCACTTGGTAAACTTTGTGGTCATGGTCAGTGGCACATGCCAACTTTGTCAAGGCGTTGTGCACAATAGCCACACCGAGCCACCGGTGTTCTACCTTGTTTGCACCTGCAAGATCATGCCTAGTACATCTGCACTGTGACTGGACACTCTGACCGTGGCTGACTCTTGTTATGATCAATATAAGTAAAAGTCACTTGGATACATTTGTGGTCATGGTTAGTGGCTCATGCCCACTTAGTCAAGGCATTGCGCACAATAGCCACACCGAGCCACAAGTATTCTACCTTGTTTATCTCTTCCACTTTTCCATTATGAGGTATCTTCTGGAGAGACCACTTTGGAATAGTCCCAAACGACGACGACAGTCCCGACGAGTTTCAAGCTCAACTTGAGCTGTTCAACACATAACTAAGACTCGGGCTTCGTACACTTGTCGACCCTGTCCGACACTTTCTCCTGGCCAAGCATGATCACAACAACTTACACCTCATGTGGAACGGCCTTATTACCCACTGTGGAGGGTCGGTCACGTGCGACACACTGGGAAACTGGAGAGATTTTCTGCCTTGACAGATTCAAAGGGGGGTGTGAGAATGATGTTTCTGTCAAGGTAGGAAACCCAACGGGTTCAGCTCCTCGGAGTTTTCTGGCTCCTCCTCTCTCAAAAATGCCGAGCACTCTCAATAACGGTTAAAGCCTTGGCATGAACCACCTCGGTCCCATCATACACGAACCGTTGACGGTGAGAACCAACCAACGGCACGATACCGAGTAATCCCCTAATAAGCGACCCAACTGCAAGCACGTCTGGCTAGTGCACAAGAAGCCGTTTCTTTCCATTTTGTCTTGTTCTGTCTCTTATAAGGTGGATGTTCATTCCCTCCTAGTTTAACCAGAAGAGTTCTGTACATCCTGTTCCCTTTTGGTTCCGCGGTATCACCGACGTGTTCTCGCTTTGCTCGTCCCGTGTCTCCGCTCACTCAGCCTACCATCTTTCGATTCGCTTCGTTACTCATGACCTTTCGCTCACCTCTGGTGCATCACCCGCTTCGCTCCCCTGCTCTCTCACTGTCCTCTGTCTACCTCAGAGCTCTGAGTCTCACCCCTGTCGATGCCTTGTGAATAACTTATGAGGACCGCTCTCGTCTTTTTGCCTTCCTCATTCTGCTGGCTCACTCCCGTATGATTCAGTGCTTCTGCCTGCTTCTGCTCCTGCCGTCCACTCTCACTACAATCTTCTGACAAAAGTAACTTGGTAAACTTTGTGATCATGGTCAGTGGCACATGCCAACTTTGTCAAGGCATTGCGCACAATAGCCACACCGAGCCACCAGTATTCTACCTTGTTTGTACCTTCAAGATCATGCCTAGTACATCTGCACTGTGATTGGACACTCTGACCGTGGGTGACGCGTTTATGGTTTATAGCCGTTTCAGGTACTTGGTAAACAGTGTGGTCATGGTCAGTGGCACATGCCAACTTTGTAAAGGCATTGCGCACAATCGCCGTGCCAAGCCACCAGTTTTTTACCTTCTTTGTACCTGCAAAGTCATGCATATGAGATGTGCAATGTGATTGGGCACTCAGAATGTGGCTAACTCGTGTTACGATTCGTAGAAGTTAATGTCACTTGGTAAACTTTGTGGTCATGGTCAGTGGCAAGTGCCAACGTTTTCAAGGCATTGCGCACAATAGCCGTGCCAAGCCACCGGTTGTTTACCTTGTGTATGCCTGCAAGGTCATGCATATCAGATGTGCACTGTGATTGGGCACTCTGACCGTGGCTGACTTGTGTTATGATTCGTAGAAGTTAAGGTCACTTCGTAAGCTTTGTGGTCCTGGTCAGTGGCACATGCCAACTTTGTCAAGTCTTTGCACACAATAGCCACGCCGAGACACAGGAATTGTACCTTGTTTGTGCCTACAAGATCATGCCTAGTACATCTGCACTTTGATTGGACACTCTGACCGTGGCTGACTCGTGTTATGATCAATAGAAGTAAAAGTCACTTGGATACATTAGTGGTCATGGTCAGTGGCACATGCCAACTTTGTCAAGGCATTGCGCACAATAGCCAAACCGAGCCACCAGTATTCTGCCTTGTTTGTACCTGTAAGATCATGCCTAGTACATCTGAACTGTGATTGGACACTCTGACCGTGGCTGACCCGTGTTATGAGTCATAGCCGTTTAAGGTACTTGGTACACTTTGTGGTCATGGTCAGTGGCACATGCCAACTTTGTTAAGGCATTGCGCACAATAGCCGTGCCACGCCACCGGTTTTTTACCTTGTTTATACCTACAAGGTCATGCATATTAGATGTGCACTGTGATTGGGCACTCTGACCGTGGTTGAATCGTGTTACGATTCGTAGAAGTTAAAGTCACTTGGTAAACGTTGTGCTCATGGTCAGTGGCACATGCCAACTTTGTCAAGGCATTGCGCACAATAGCCACACCGAGCCTCCAGTATTCTACCTTGTTTGCACCTGCAAGATCATGCCTACTACATCTGCACTATGATTGGACACTCTGATCGTGGCTGACTCGTGTTATGATTAATGTAAGTAAAAGTCACTTTGATACATTTGTGGTCATGGTCAGTGGCACATGCCAACTTTGTCAAGGCATTGCGCACAATAGCAGTGCCAAGCTACCATTGTTTTACCTTGTTTATACCTGCTAGGTCATGCCTAGTACATCTGAACTGTGATTGGGCACTCTGACTGTGGCGGACTCGTGTTACGATTTGTATAAGTTAAAGTCACTTGGTAAACTTTGTGGTCATGGTCAGTAGCACATGCCAACTTTGTGAAGGCATTGCGTACAATAGCCATGCCAAGCCACCAGTTTTTTACCTTGTTTATACCTGCAAGGTCATGCATTTTAGATGTGCACTGTGATTGGGCACTCTGACCGTGGTTGACTCGTGTTACAATTCGTAAAAGTAAAAATCACCTGGTAAACTTTGTGGTTATGGTCAGTGGCACATGCCAACATTGTAAAGGCATTGCGCACAATAGCCATTCGGAGCCACCAGTATTCTGCTTTTTTGAACCTTCAAGATCATGCCTAGTACATCTGCACTGTGATTGGACACTCTGACTGTGGCTGACTCGTGTTATTATCAACAGATGTAAATGTCACTTGGATACATTTGTGGTCGTGGTCAGTGGCACATGCCAGCTTTGTCAAGGCATTGTGCACAATAGCCACACCGAGCCACCAGTATTCTACATTGTTTATACCTGTAAGGTCATGCCCAGTATATCTGCACTGTGATTTGACTCTCTGCCCATGGCTGACTCGTGTTATGATTCATAGCCATTTGAGGTTCTTGGTAAACTCTGTGGTCATGGTCAGTGGCACATGCCAACTTTGTCAAGGCATTGCGCACAATAGCCGTGCCAAGCCACCAGTTTTTTTACCTTGTTTAAACCTGCAAGGCCATGTTTGGTACATATGAACTGTGACTGCGCACTCTGACAGTGGCTGACTCGTGTTACGATTTGTAGAAGTTAAAGTCACTTGGTAAATTTCGTGGTCATGGTCAGTGGCACATGCCAACTTTGTCAAGGCATTGCGCACAATAGCCAAACCGAGCCACCAGTATTCTACCTTGTTTGCACGTCCAAGATCATGCCTACTATATTTGCATTGTGATTGGACACTCTGACTGTGGCTGACTCGTGTTATGATCAATAGAAGTAAAAGTCACTTGGATACATTTGTGGTCATGGTTAGTGGCACATGCCAACTTTGTCAAGGCCTTGCAAATAATAGCCACACCGAGCCACCAGTATTCTACCTTGTTTATACCTGTAAGGACATGCCCAGAACATCTGCACTTTGATTGGACACTCTGACTGTGGCTGACTCGTGTTATGATTCATAGTCGTTTAAGGTACTTGGTAAACTTTGTGGTCATGGTCAGTGGTAAATGCCAACTTTGTCAAGGCATTGCGCACAATAGCCGTGCCAAGCCATCAGTTTTTTACCTTGTTTATACCTGCAAAGTCATGCCTAGTACATCTGAACTGTGACTAGGCACTCTGACTGTGGCTGACTCGTGTTACGACTTGTAGAAGTTTAAGTCACTTGGTAAACTTTGTGGTCATGGTCAGTGGCACATGCCAACTTTGTCAAGGCATTGCGCACAACAGCCATGCCAAGCCACCAGTTTTTTACCTTGTTTATACCTGCAAGGTCATGCACATTAGATGTGCACTGTGTTTGGGCACTCTGACTGTGGTTGACTTGTGTTACGATTCGTAGAAGTTAAAATCACTTGGTAAACTTTGTGGTCATTGTCAGTGGCACATGCCAACATTATCAAGGCATTGCACACAATAGCCATTCCGAGCCACCAGTAGTCTCACTTGTTTGAACCTGCAAGATCATGCCTAGTACATCAGCACAGTGACTGGACACTCTGACCGTTGCTGATTCATGTCATGATCAATAGACTTAAAAGTCACTTGGATACATTTGTGGTCATGGTCAGTGGTACATGCCAAATTTGTCGAGGCATTGCGCACAATAACCACACCGAGCCACCAGTATTCTACCTTGTTTATACCTGTAAGGTCATGCCCAGTATATCTGCACTGTGATTGGACACTCTGACCATTGCTGACTCGTGTTATGATCAAAATAAGTAAAAGTCACTTAGATACACTTGTGGTCATGATCAGTGGCACATGCCAACTTGTCAAGGCATTGCACACAATCGCCACACCGAGCCACCAGTATTCTACCTTGTTTATACCTCTAAGGTCATGCCCAGTATATCTGCACTGAGATTGGACACTCTGACCGTGGCTGACTCGTGCTATGATTCATATCCGTTTAAGGTACTTGGTAAACTTTGTGGTCATGGAAGTGGCACATGCCAACTTTGTCTAGGCATTGCGCACAATAGCCATGCCAAGCCACTGGTTTTTTACCGTGTTTATACCTGTAAGGTCATGCATATTAGATCTGCATTGTGATTGGGCACTCTGACCGTGGCTGACTCATGTTACGATTCGTAGAAGTTAAAGTCACTTGGTAAACTTTGTGGTCATGGTCAACGGCACATGCCAACTTTGTCAAGATATTGCGCACAATNTTTTTAACCTGCAAGTTCATGCCTAGTATACCTACAGTGTGATTGAACACTCTAACCGTGGCTGACTCGTGTTATGATCAATAGAAGTAAAAGTCACTTGCATACATTTGTGGTCATGGTCAGTGACACATGCCAACTTTGTCAAGGCATTGCGCACAACAGCCAATCCGAGCCACCAGTATTCTACCTTGTTTGCACATGCACAATCATGCCTAGTACATCTGCACTGTGGTTGGACACTCTGACCGTGGCTGACTCGTGTTATGATCAATAGAAGTAAAAGTCACTTGCATACATTTGTGGTCATGGTCAGTGACACATGCCAACTTTGTTAAGGCATAGCGCAAAATAGCCACACCGAGCCACCAGTATTCTACCTTGGTTGTACCCACAAGATCACGCCTAATACATCTGCCCTGTGATTGGACACTTTGACCGTGGTTGCCTCGTGTTATGATCAATAGAAGTACAAGTCACTTGGATATATTTGTGGTCATGGTCAGTGGTACATGCCATTTTTGTCAAGGAATTACGCACAATAGCCACACCGAGCCACCTGTATTCTACCGTCATTATACCTGCAAGGTCACGCATAATAGATGTGCACTTTGATTGGGTACTCTGACCGCGGCTGACTCGTGTTATGATTTGTAGAAGTCAAAGTCACTTGGTAAACTTGGTTGTCATGGTCAGTTTGTCAGAAAATGTGACTCCGACAAGGTACATCCCACCCCCCGGATACTCCGAGTGCTCAATAATGGTTCAACTCCAGTCAGAACCACCTCGGTCATCATTCACTGGCCGTTAACGGTCCTCGACCGACCAACGGCCCTCCTACCGAGACATCCCCTAATAAGCGGAATCACCGCAAGCACGTCCGGCTAATGCAGAAGAAGCCGTTATCTATGTTTCCTGTCGTATCTGTTCTGTAGTACATATGGAGGATGTTCATTCCCTCCACAATTAACGAGAACAGTTATGCTCATCCTGTTCCCCCTTTGGTTCCGTGGCTTTGCCGCCGTGCCTTCACTCTGCTCCCCCTTCGCATTTCCTGTCTTCGCCAGTCCCTTTCAGCCCTTTGCTCCGTCACTCTCGCTCCTTCACTCAGCTCTTTGACTCCATCAAACAACACTCATCTCGCCAGTACTCTCTCGCATCAACTTGCCTACCTCGGCTACCCCGCGTCTTGGCCTTTATCAACATCTGCGACTAACTCCTCGGACCGCTCTCGCCTACGTCACTCTGCTAATGTACATTTGCATGTTCTAATGCTTATGCCTGCTTGTGCTGTTGCTATTATTGCATCTACATTCTTCTGACATGGTATCAGAGGTTCAGGTGACATCACCTGGAGTCCCGTAATTGCGTCATCGCTCTGCTGTCACCTTTGTTTCATTGCGTCCAATCGCATTCTCGTGCCACCGCTACCGTCGTCCCACGCCTCACAGCTTCGCCAGCAGCCAACATCAGCAGCACTGCCTACCAAGCCCTCTGCACTGAAGAAACGTCTCGTCTTCCCAAGAAGGCCTTGCACCCATTTTCCGTGCCTGTGGCTAACTTCCGGTGACGTTTCGCCCACCTCGGTTGCAAGCTACTCCTAAGCCGCCGTCCGCCGCCAATTACCAAGAAGCTTCCCGCCGTCCGCCATCCACTTCCCGTCATTGCCTCCGATTCCACAAACATCTCCTCCTCTTTCAGCTTGCATAGCCAAACTCACCCGCCACTTCCTCGCCGCCATCCTCGGTCCGTTCGCATCCATCATCTCGAGTTGCCTTCTCGCATCACCCTCTCGCCTCGTCAGCAGCAGTAACCAAACTGCCACTGTCAGGACATCAGACACCACCAGTCTTCCTGCTCCTACTTCTGAGCCAACTAGAGAACAAGCCGTCACTCTCCTGACATCAGCGGTCTGGTGCCGCTGCTCGCTGCCTGTCTCCCTCTCTCGTAACCAATATCTTCCACCTAACAGGATATCGGACACCACCGGTCTTCCTGCTCCCATTTTCGAGCTAACTTGGGAACAAGCCGTCACTCTCCTGAAAGTAGAAGAAGTGATGTGTCGCTCTACCTTCTGCTACATCACCTCTCATCTCTCCTGCATCTGACTGCGTCTACCCTTCTCTGTCCGCATCGTCATCCATCCTCATCCTTCGCGTCATCCTCATCTCCTTCCATTAGCCATCCCAGCCATCCCGACTCCAATGCCTCCTCAGATTCGTCAGCCACCCGATCCTGCACCACCGCCATCTCTCCGTCATCAACATCTTCCGAGCCGCCTCCTCACATCATTCTCATCTACTTCCTTCAGCTCCTCCTCCTCCTCGCTTCAATTTTCTCAACTCCATCAGTTGCCCGTTCTTGCCCCACTGCCATCCTTCCGCCGTCAACATCGTCCACGCCGCCCTCCAATTAATCATCAGCATCAGCATCGCTTCATCGCGCACGTGGTTCCGCCCTTGCACCCACTCATCCATCAATTGATTCCTCCGCGTCCGCATCGCTTTCAACTCGGCACAAGGATCCGCCCCATTGCATCGCTCGAGTCGTGACGACCTCCGCCCATGCCAACAACTTCACAGCACACGTGGTTCCGCCCCTGCGCCCACTCATCCATCAATCATTTCCTCCGCTTCCGCATCGATTTCAGCTCGGCACAAGCATCCGCCCGGTCGTATCGCCTTTTTCCGCGATGACCTGCACCCACGTCCTCTGTGCACGCAGCTCATCCCTGCGCCCACTCCATCATCATCGGCTTCCGCTTCAGCAATCATCATCAAGCATTTGCGATCGGCACAAGGACCTGTACGAGCTAGCTGCCCACTTCCGTAGCAGCCTGCACCCACGCTTGTAGCAAATTTATCGCGGCGCGTTGGCATCTGCCTTCCCCTTGCCGCATCTTACTCCCATAATTCTGCAGGGCACGTGGTTTTGCCCCTGCGCCCACTCCATCATCAACCGTTCCTCACCATCCGCATCACTTTCAGCTCGGCACAAGGATCGCCCAGATACATTCCTCACTCAGCAACAAACTGCTACACACTCACGCCAAAACGCGAGCCGTGCCAAAGTCACACAGCAGCCCAAAACGATATCTCCTTCCCTCTACTCACAACTTGCCACGCCAACATGGCCGTTTGTGCCCTCGATCGGACACACATCCCAAAGCTCGATCAGTTCGGAGAAAACACCCACGACTGGTATGGTGGCATACGTATCAACACAAAACAGTCATTTCTTCATGGGTTTCAACTCTCGCTCCTCTTGGAAGGAGTCTACGACAACCCTGACATTCATCAAAGGGCCTACACAACAACCCTCCGAGACATCAAGAAATGCCTTCGCCACACCACCCATCCTGTCTACCATAGAATCATCAATGAAGTATCCCCGCTGGCAGCGATGTGGCACACTCTGGTTGCATCAGCGTGGAATCCAAACCTCTGCCACGAGATCATCAGATCCCTCCATCGAGTGGAAACACCCCCAACGAGACAACGTCAACAAGACCTCATTGCCCTCTAAAAGGTAATCATGACTCTCCACCTTGTCGGACTCAAGGGGGCTGTCAGAAAATATGACTCCGACAAGGTACATCCCATCCCCGGGATACTCCAAGTGCTCAATAATGGTTCAATTCCGGTCAGAACCACCTCGGTCATCATTCACTAGCCATTAACGGTCCTTAACCGACCAACGGCCCTCCTACCGAGACGTCCCCTAATAAGCGGAATCACCGCAAGCACGTCCGGCTAGTGCAGAAGAAGCCGTCATACATGTTTCCTGTCCTATCTGTTATGTAGTACACATGGATGATGTTCATTCCCTCCACAATTAACCAGAACAGTTCTGCTCATCCTGTTCCCCCTTTGGTTCCACGGCTTTGCTGCCGTGTCTTTGCTCTGCTCCCCCTTCGCATTTCCCGTCTTCGCCAGCCCCTTTGAGCCCTTTCGCTCCGTCACTCTCGCTCCTTTGCTCAGCTCTTTTACTCCGTCAACCATCACTCATCTCGCCAGTACTCTCTCACATCAACTTGCCCACCTCGGCTACCCCGCGTATCGGCCTCTATCAACATCTGCGACTAACTCCTCGGACCGCTCTCACCTACGTCACTCTGCTAACGTACATTTGCATGTTCTAATGCTTCTGCCTGCTTCTGCTGTTGCGATTCTCGCGTCTACATTCTTCTGACTCAGTGGCACATGCCAACTTTGTCAAGGCATTGCGCACAATAGCCACACTGAGTCACCAGTATTCTACCTTGTTTGCACTTGCAAGATCATGCCTAGTACATCTGTAATGTGATTGGACACTCCGACCATGGCTGACTCGTGTTATGATCAATAGAAGTCAAAGTCACTTGGATACATCTGTGGTCATGGTCAGAGACACATGCCATCTTTGTCAAGGCATTGCGCACAACAGCCACATTGAGCCACCAGTGTTTTACCTTGTTTATACCTGTAAGGTCATGCCTAGTATATTTGCATTCTGATTGGACACTCTGACCGTGGCTGACTCGTGTTATGATTCATAGCCGTTTAAGGTATTTGGT
Organism: Penium margaritaceum; assembly: GCA_023375785.1. Lineage (NCBI taxonomy): Eukaryota > Viridiplantae > Streptophyta > Zygnematophyceae > Desmidiales > Peniaceae > Penium > Penium margaritaceum. Next base: position 88,241 of record SZWC01006147.1, read on the forward strand.
AAACTTTGTGGTCATTGTCAGTGGCACATGCCAACTATGTCAAGGCATAGCGCACAATAGCTGTGCCAAGCCACCGGTTTTTTAACTTGTTTATACCTGCAAGGTCATGCATATTACATGTGCACTGTGATTGGACACTCTGACGGTGGCTGACTTGTGTTACGATTTGTAGAAGTTAAAGTCACTTGGTAAGCTTTGAGGTCGTGGTCAGTGGCACATGCCAACTTTGTCAAGGCATTGCGCACAATAGCCACACCAAGCCACCAGTATTTAAACCTTGTTTGCACCTGCAAGATCATACCTAGTACGTCTGCATTGTGATTGGACACTCTGACCGTGGCTGACTCGTGTTATGATCAATAGAAGTAAAAATCACTTAGATAAACTCGTGGTCATGGTCAGTGGCACATGCCACCTTTGTCAAGGCATTACGCACAATAGCGACACCGAGCCTCCAGTACTTTACCTTGTTTATACCTGTAAGGTCATGCCCAGTCTATCTGCACTGTGATTGGACACTCTGACCGTGGCTGAAACGTGTTATGATTCATAGCCCTTCAAGGTACCTGGTAAAATTTGTGGTCATGTTCAGTGGCACATTGTTAGGAAAGTGGGAGAAGCTGGACACGGAGCGGGAGCGATGGGAAAGAGGCAGTCACCAAGCGGAGGAAAAGTGGAACGCAAGCGACAGCGGAAGCGATGGAAGAAATGATGATTGATATGATTGAGGCAGGAAACAAGAGTACAAGGTTGTTCCTAATTACTAGCTAGGCCTAGCTTAGGACTAGAGGCGAGCAAGCCCAGGTATGCTGGGCGATGCAAACTGTGCTGTTGGAAACACCATGCTTCTGCTGCTGGTGCTTGGTGGCTTTGGGGCCGCATGGCGATGCCACTCGGATCGTGGTTCTTGCACGTTGATCGTCGGAGGGCCCCTCCTCCTTGGTGGAGACAAGGTGGATCGTCAGTTTGGCTTGTAGTGGGTACCGAACCGCGTGGTGCGGTGGTCAGTGCTTGGTGCGGTGCAGGTCATCGTGCGGTGGCTCGCACGTATGTTGGCAAACAGTAATGATAGCTGGTTGTGCTGCGCGCAGAACCGTGGTCGGTGAGCCGTTCGGATTATCGCACCGAGGAGGTGAATCCTCTAGCAGCTGGGTATTCGAGTATTTTTCTTGTTTGGGAGCTGCGGCACACGAGGTGGACAAAATGTCACCGAGGGGGTATCCCAGTAAGTGCACACGAACCGTGTGACCCTTGTATGTTTCTCTGACAGCCACCCGCAAGAACACACGGTGAGACACGTGAGAAGATGAAGTGTTGTGAGAATTGCGGGCTTCTGAGCATGCACAGGAGTCGCAGGAAAGGAACTGAGAGGAGAGTGTCAGAGCAACCGCCATGGTCCAGAGTAGGCGGGAAAAAGGAGGTGTAAACCCATGAGACCACTGCGGCAGATCTGGGGATACCCGGGGTGCAAGGGGAGCTGGGAGAGGGCCAGCTGAAGGTATAGGTAAAAAACCGGGGTCAGAGTGGGACGAGGAAAAGGTGTGTTCAGGAGGAGCACTGGAAGGGACCAAAGTCTTGATGAGAGAGAGAAATGAGAAGGAGTTCAGGGAAGGAGAAGAGCGGAGAGAGGCAGGAAGGAGGAAGAGTTCCAGTGCAGGTGTGGTGCTGCTCCCGTGAGGGGCAAGATGAGGTTGTTGAGCGGGGGAGAGAAAGGGGTGACGGTAGAGTGAGGGCTCTGGGAGGTTCGGAGAGGTAGGCTGAGCGGATGATGATGGGGACAGCAGGGTGTGCGATCCAGGTGTTGCAGGAGAGAGAGCAAACCCAGGGGGGATCTCCTGGAATGGGAGCGACGGTGGCCACTTGTCAAGCTGTTGTGGTGGTGGTGCGGTAGCATGAGGAAGGAGAGCAAAGGAGTCAGCCTTGGTCATGGTGCCAGATGGTTGAGGTGGAAAGCCAGGAGGGATGGCGCAGAATGGCAGTGGAGAGGAGCGAAGGAGGGAAGGCGGCTCGAGCTCTGCTGGTGGTGGNTCCCGTGAGGGGCAAGATGAGGTTGTTGAGCAGGGGAGAGAAAGGGGTGACGGTAGAGTGAGGGCTCTGGGAGGTTCGGAGAGGTAGGCTGAGCGGATGATGATGGGGACAGCAGGGTGTGCGATCCAGGTGTTGCAGGAGAGAGAGCAAACCCAGGGGGGATCTCCTGGAATGGGAGCGACGGTGGCCACTTGTCAAGCTGTTGTGGTGGTGGTGCGGTAGCATGAGGAAGGAGAGCAAAGGAGTCAGCCTTGGTCATGGTGCCAGATGGTTGAGGTGGAAAGCCAGGAGGGATGGCGCAGAATGACAGTGGAGAGGAGCGAAGGAGGGAAGGCGGCTCGAGCTCTGCTGCTGGTGGTGGTGATGGTGGGAAACCAGGAGGGACGGAGCAGAACGGTAGTGGAGAGTAGCGAGCAAGGGAAGGTGGCTCGAACTCTTCTGGTGGTAGTGGTGATGGTGGAATGGGCTGAGCGGGAGCAGTGAGGGATTCCTGCAGGATGATGGCACTGCATGGAGGTGAAACAGGCGGGTCAGATGGTGGAGTGTGAGTTGGTGATTCCGAATCAGCAAGCAGTGGTTCAGAGGGGCTGACGTCACTCATGACGTTATCAGTGGAGGTGCTGCTGGAGGAGGCCAGTGAAGGAGTTGGAGGTATCGGAAGATCGGTGTGAGGGACAGGACGCACGTAGCGAGGTAGTGGCTGAGAGGCGATGGATGGTGGTGGGGGAGCTGCATAGGTGATGGTGGGAAAGAGCATGGATAGGACATCTGGCGGCGGAGGAGAGGGCGGTGTTGGAGGAGGACCGGAAATACGGCCGGCGTAGAAGTCATGAAGCCAGCGGAACTCTTCTTCAGAGAATAGGGCCATGATGCGAGGCAGTCTGACAGGGTATCAGAGGGGAGAGTGAAATACGAATGCAGGAAAAAGGAACAACAGCCACCCGCAAGCGAGAGAAGGCAAAGACGGAACAAAGCTTGAAGAAGAAGGGCGGGAGGGCGGGAAGCGCAGAAGGCAAGAGTGGGAAAGTGCCATGGGAGGGGCAAGCGAGGGTCAGGTCGAAGGATCTTTAGGCACTGATATCATATTATGAAAATGGGAGAAGCTGGACACGGAGCGGAAGCGATGGGAAAGAGGCAGTCACCAAGCGGAGGAAAAGTGGAACGGAAGCGACAGCGGAAGCGATGGAAGAAATGATGATTGATATCATTGAGGCAGGAAACAAGAATACAAGGTTGTTCCTAAGTACTAGCTAGGCCTAGCTTAGGACTAGAGGTGAGCAAGTCCACGTATGCTGGGCGATGCGAACTGTGCTGCTGGAAACACCATGCTTCTGCTGCTGCTGCTTGGTGGCTTTGGGGCCGCATGGCGATGCCACTCGGATCGTGGTTCTTGCACGTTGATCATCGGAGGGCCCCTTCTCCTTGGTGGAGACAAGGTAGATCGTCAGTTTGGCTTGTAGTGGGTACCGAACCGCATGGTGCGGTGGTCGGTGCTTGGTGCGGTGCAGGTCATCGTGCGGTGGCTCGCACGTACGTTGGCAAACGGTAATGACAGCTGGTTGAGCTGCGCGCAGAACCGTGGCCGGTGAGCCGTTGGGATTATCGCGCCGAGGATGTGAATCCTCTCGCAGCTGGGTATTCGAGTATTTTTCTGGTTCGGGAGCTGCGGCACACGAGGTGGACAAAATGTCACCAAGGGGGTATCCCAGTAAGTGCACACGAACCATGTGACCCTTGTATATTTCTCTGACACACATGCCAACTTTGTCAAGGCATTGCGCACAATATCTGTGCCAAGCCACCTGTTTTTTATCTTGTTTATACCTGCAAGGTCATGCATATTAGATGTGCACTGTGATTGGGCACTTTGACCGTGGCTGACTTGTGTAACGATTCGTAGAAGTTAAAGTCACTTGGTAAACGTTGTGGTCGTGGTCAGTGGCACATGCCAACTTTGTCAAGGCATTGCGCACAACAGCCGTGCCAAGCCACCGGTTTTTTACCTTGTTTATACCTGCAAGGTCGTGCATGTTAGATGTGCTCCGTGATTGGACACTCCGACTGTAGCTGACTCATGTTACGATTCGTAGAAGTTAAAGTCACTTGGTAAACTTTGTGGTCATGGTCACTGGCACATGCCAACTTTGTCAAGGCATTGCGCACAATAGCCACGCCAAGCCACCGGTGTTTTACCTTGTTTGTACCTGCAAGATCATGCCTAACACATCTGCACTGTGATTGGACACTCTGACCATGGCTGACTCGTGTTATGATCAATAGAAGTACAGTCACTTGGATACATTTGTGGTCATGGTCAGTGGCACATGCCAACTTAGTGAAGGCATTGCACACAATAGCCACACCAAGCCACCAGTATTCTACCTTGTTTATACCTGCAAGGTCATGCCCATTATTTCTGCACTGTGATTGGACACTCTGACTGTGGCTGACCCGTGTTATGATTCATAGCCGTTTAATGTACTTGGTAAACTTTGTGGTCATGGTCAGTGGCACATGCCAACTTTGTCAAGGCATTGCGCACAATAGCCACACTGAGCCACAAGTATACTACCTTGTTTGTACCTGCAAGATCATGCCTAAGACATGTGCACTGTGATTGGACACTCTGACCGTGGCTGACTCGTGTTATGATTCATAACCGTTTAATGTACTTGGCAAACTTCGTGGTCGTGGTCAGTGGCACGTGCCAACATTGTCAAGGCATTGCGCACAATCGCTGTGCCAAGCCCTCGGTTTTTTACCCTGTTTTTACCTGCAAGGTCATGCATATTAGAGGTACACCGTGATTGGGCACTCTGACCGTGGCTGACTCGTGTTATGATTCATATAAGTTAAAGTCACTTGGTAAACGTTTTGGTCATGGTTAGTGGCACATGCCAACTTTGTCAAGGCATTGCGCACAATAGCAACACCGAACCACCAGTAATCTACCTACTGCTCAATGAATTCAATGATAGAGGTTTGCCTGATTATGAAATCGATGAATCAGATAGAAAAATTTGGTTCTGTACTATTTCTGGAATCCTAAGTGAACGAATTGGCATTCAACTGACACATTGAATTCAACAAAAGGCCCAGGATCATTTTTGCAGAAATCCAATAATCCAACAAGATATTCCATTGTACAAAGAAATACTAAGGACCACCGACGGGTCTAGGTGTGTGTTGTGTTCCGTGGGTTTGTCATCGTGTACATATGGTTGTTCACGCCTATTTGTCGTTCCCTACCACGAATGACTCTACGGAGAATGTGAACAAACATGTGATGTGAAATATGAGTGAACATTTCCTCCACAGTGATTTCACCAAAAAACATATTCAAATTATTTGTGTAACATTTAATTTCATCGAACAAAATTTTGACACAATTTCAATGACCAGAAAAACATTTGAAATCGAATACCTCGAGCAGTAGGGTACCTTGTTTGCACCTGCAAGATCATGCCTAGTACATCTGCACTGTGAGTGGACACTCTGACAGTGGCTGACTCGTGTTATGATTCATATCCGTTTAAGGTACTTGGTTGTCATTGTCAGTGGCACATGCCAATTCTGTCAAGGCATTGCGCACAATAGCCGTGCCAAGCAATTGGCACGGTCATGCATATTAGATGTGCACTGTGATTGGGTACTCTGAATGTGGCTGACCCATGTTACGGTTCGTAGAAGTTAAAGTCACTTGGTAAACTCTGTGGTCATGGTCAGTAGCACATGCCAACTTTGTCAAAGCATTGCGCACAATAGCCATGCCAAGCCGCCGGTTTTTGACCTTGTTTATACCTGCAAGTTCATACATATTATATGTGCACTGTGATTGGGCACACTGACCATGACTGACTCGTGTTACGAATCGTAGAAGATAAAGTCACTTGGTAAACTTTGTCGGCATGGTCAGTGGCACATGCCAACTTTGTCAAGGCATTGCACATAATAGCCACACCGAGCCACTAGTACTCTAACTTTTTTGTACATGCAAGATCATGCCTAGTATATCTGCACTGTGATTGGACACTCTGACCGTGGCTGACTCTTGTTATGATTCATAGCCATTTAATGTACTTGGTAAACTTTGTGGTCATGGTCAGTGGCACATGCCAATATTATCAAGGCATTGCACACAATAGCCGTGCCAAGCCACCGGTTTTTTACCTTGTTCATACCTGCAAGGTCATGCATATTCGATGTGCACTGAGGTTGGGCACTCTGACCATGGCTGACTCATGTTACATTTTGTAGAAGTTCAAGTCACTTGGTAAACTTTGTGGTCACGGTCAGTGGCACGTTCCAATTTTGTCAAGGAATTGCGCACAATAGCCATACCGAGCCACCAGTATTCTACCTTGTTTGCACATGCAAGATCATGCCTAGTACATCTACACTGTGATTGGACACTCTGACCGTGGCTGACTCGTGTTATGATTCATATCCGTAAACTTTGTGGTCATGGTCAGTGACAAGTGCAAACTTGTCATGGCATTGCACGTAATAGCCGTGCCAAGCCAACGGTTTTTTCCCTTGTATACCTGCAAGGTCATGCCCATTATTTCTGCACTGTGATTGGACACCCTGACCGTGGCTGACTCGTGTTATGATTCATATCCGTAAACTTTGTGGTCATGGTCAGTGACAAGTGCAAACTTGTCATGGCATTGCACGTAATAGCCGTGCCAAGCCAACGGTTTTTTCCCTTGTATACCTGCAAGGTCATGCCCATTATTTCTGCACTGTGATTGGACACCCTGACCGTGGCTGACTCGTGTTATGATTCATATCCGTAAACTTTGTGGTCATGGTCAGTGACAAGTGCAAACTTGTCATGGCATTGCACGTAATAGCCGTGCCAAGCCAACGGTTTTTTCCCTTGTATACCTGCAAGGTCATGCCCATTATTTCTGCACTGTGATTGGACACCCTGACCGTGGCTGACTCGTGTTATGATTCATATCCGTAAACTTTGTGGTCATGGTCAGTGACAAGTGCAAACTTGTCATGGCATTGCACGTAATAGCCGTGCCAAGCCAACGGTTTTTTCCCTTGTATACCTGCAAGGTCATGCCCATTATTTCTGCACTGTGATTGGACACCCTGACCGTGGCTGACTCGTGTTATGATTCATATCCGTAAACTTTGTGGTCATGGTCAGTGACAAGTGCAAACTTGTCATGGCATTGCACGTAATAGCCGTGCCAAGCCAACGGTTTTTTCCCTTGTATACCTGCAAGGTCATGCCCATTATTTCTGCACTGTGATTGGACACCCTGACCGTGGCTGACTCGTGTTATGATTCATATCCGTAAACTTTGTGGTCATGGTCAGTGACAAGTGCAAACTTGTCATGGCATTGCACGTAATAGCCGTGCCAAGCCAACGGTTTTTTCCCTTGTATACCTGCAAGGTCATGCATATTCGATGTGCACTGAGGTTGGGCACTCTGACCATGGCTGACTCATGTTACGATTCGTAGAAGTTAAAGTCACTTGGTAAACCTTGTGGTCAAGGTCAGTGGCACATGTCAACTTTGTCGAGGCATTGCGCACAATAGCCATGCCAAGCCACCGGGTTTTTACCTTGTTTATACCTGCTATATCATGCATATTAGATGTGCATTGTGATTGGGCACTCTGACCGTGGTTGACTTGTGTTACGATTCGTAGAAGTTAAAGTCACTTGGTAAACTTTGTGGTCATGGTCAGTGGCACATGCCAACATTGTCAAGGCATTGCGCACAATAGCCACACCAAGCCACAAGTATTCTAACGTCTTTGAACCTGCAAGATCATGCCTAGTACATCTGCACTGTGATTGTACACTCTGACCGTGGCTGACTCGTGTTGAGATCAATAGAAGTAAAAGTCCCTTGGATACATTTGTGGTCATGGTCAGTGGCGCATGCCAACTTTGTCAAGGCATTGCGCACAATAGCCACAACGAGTTACCAGTGGTCTACCTTGTTTATACCTGCAATATCATGCCTAGTACATCTGCACTGTGATTGGACACTCTGACTGTTGCTGACTCGTGTCATGGTAAATAGATGTAAGAATCACTAGGATACATTTGTGGTCATGGTCAGTGGCACATGCCAACTTTGTCAGGTAATTGCGCGCAATATCCACACCGAGCCACCAGTATTCTACCTTGTTTATACGTGTAAGGTCATGCCCGGTATATCTACACTGTGATTGAACACTCTGACCGTGGCTGACTCGTGTTATGATTTATAGCAGTTTAATGCACTTGGAAAACTTTGTGGTCATGGTCAGTGGCACATGCCAACTTTGTCAAGGCATTGCGCACAATAGCCATGCCAAGCCACCAGTTTTTTACGTTGTTTTTACCTGCAAGGTCATGCATATTATATGTGTGCTGTGATTGGGTACTCTGACCGTGGCTGACTCGAGTTATGATTCGTAGAAGTTAGAGTCACTTGGTAAACTTTGTGGTCATGGTCAGTGGCACATGCCAACTTTGTCAAGGCATTGCGCACAATATCCGTGCCAAGCCACTGGTTTTTTAACTTGTTTGTACCTGCAAGGTCATACATATTAGATGTGCACTGTGATTGGGCACTTTGACCGTGGCTGACTCGTGTTACGATTCGTAGAAGTTAAAGTCACTTGGTGAACTTTGTGGTCATGGTCAGTGGCACATGCCAACTTTGTCAAGGCATTGCGCACAATAGCCATGCCAAGCCACCGGGTTTTTACCTTGTTTATACCTGCAAGGTCGTGCATGTTAGATGTGGACCGTGATTGGACACTCCGACTGTAGCTGACTCGTGTTACGATTCGTAGAAGTTAAAGTCACTTGGTAAACTTTGTGGTCATGGTCACTGGCACATGCCAACTTTGTCAAGGCATTGCGCACAAAAGCCACGCCAAGCCACCAGTGTTTTACCTTGTTTGTACCTGCAAGATCATGCCTAACTCATCTGCACTTTGATTGGACACTCTGACCATGGCTGACTCGTGTCATGATCAATAGAAGTAAAGTCATTTGGATACATTTGTGGTCATGGTCAGTGGCACATGCCAACGTAGTCAAGGCATTGCACACAATAGCCACAACGATCCACCAGTATTCTACCTTGTTTATACCTGCAAGGTCATGCCCATTATATCTGCACTGTGATTGGACACTCTGACTGTGGCTGACCCGTGATATGATTCATAGCCTTTTAATGTACTTGGTAAATGTTGTGGTCATGGTCAGTGGCACATGCCAACTTTGTCAAGGCATTGCGCACAATAGCCACACTGAGCCACCAGTATACTACCTTGTTTGTACCTGCAAGATCATGCCTAAGACATGTGCACTGTCATTGGACACTCTGACCGTGGCTGACTCGTGTTATGATTCGTAATCGTTTAATGTACTTGGTAAACTTCGTGGTCATGTTCAGTGGCACATGCCAACTTTGTCAAGGCATTGCGCACAATCCCCGTGCCAAGCCACCGGTTTTTTACCCTGTTTTTACCTGCAAGGTCATGCATATTAGAGGTGCACTGTGATTGGGCACTCTGACCGTGGCTGACTCGTGTTATGATTCATGTAAGTTAAAGTGACTTGGTAAACTTTGTGGTCATGGTTAGTGGCACATGCCAACTTTGTCAAGGCATTGCGCACAATAGCAACACCGAACCACCAGTAATCCACCTACTGCTCAAGGAATTCAACAATAGAAGTTCGCCTGATTATGAAATTGATGAATTAGATGGGAAAATTTGGTTTAGTATTATTTCTAGAATCCTAAGTGAACGAATTGACATTCAACTGACACATTGAATTCAACAAAAGGCCCAGGATCATTTTTGCAGAAATCCAATAATTCAACAAGACATTCCATTGTACAAAGAAATACTAAGGACCACCGACGGGTCAAGGTGTGTGTTGTGTTGAGTGGGTTTGTCATTATGTACAGATGGTTGTTCACGCCAATTTGTCGCTCCCTACCACGAATGACTCTACGGAGAATGTGAACAAACATGTGATGTGAAATATGAATGAACATTTCCTGCATCGTGATTTCAACAAAAAACATACTCAAATTATTTGTGTAACATTTAATTTCATAGAACAAAATTTTGGCACAATTTCAATGACCAGAAAAACATTTGAAATCGAATACCTCGAGCAGTAGGGTACATTGTTTGCACCTGCAAGATCATGCCTAGTACATCTGCACTGTGATTGGACACTCTGACAGTGGCTGACTCGTGTTATGATTCATATCCGTTTAAGGTACTTGGTAAACTTTGTTGTCATTGTCAGTGGCACATGCCAATCTTGTCAATGCATTGCGCACAATAGCCGTGCCAAGCGATTGGCACGGTCATGCATATTAGATGTGCACTGTGATTGGGTACTCTGAATGTGGCTGACCTGTGTTACGGTTCGTTGAAGTTAAAGTCAATTGGTAAACTATGTGGTCATGGTCAGTAGCACATGCCGACTTTGTCAAAGCATTGCGCACACCAGCCGTGCCAAGCCACCGGTTTTTTACCTTGTTTATACCTGCAAGTTCATACATATTAGATGTGCACTGTGATTGGGCACACTGACCAAGACTGACTCGTGGTACGATTCGTAGAAGATAAAGTCACTTGGTAAACTTTGTCGGCATGGTCAGTGGCACATGCCAACTTTGTCAAGGCATTGCACGTAATAGCCACACCGAGCCACTAGTACTCTAACTTTTTTGTACCTGCAAGATCATGCATAGTATATCTTCACTGTGATTGGACACTCTGACCGTGGCTGACTCGTGTTATGATTCATAGCCGTTTAATGTACTTGGTAAACTTTGTGGTCATGGTCAGTGGCACATGCCAATATTGGCAAGGCATTGCACACAATAGCCGTGCCAAGCCACCGGTTTTTTACCTTTTTCATACATGCAAGGTCATGCATATTAGATGTGCACTGAGGTTGGGCACTCTGACCATGGCTGACTCATGTTACAATTTGTAGAAGTTCAAGTCACTTGGTAAACTTTGTGGTCACGGTCAGTGGCACATTCCAGCTTTGTCAAGGAACTGCGCACAATAACCATACCGAGCCACCAGTATTCTACCTTGTTTGCACATGCAAGATCATGCCTAGTACATCTACACTGTGATTGGACACTCTGACCGTGGCTGACTCGTGTTATGATTCCTAGCCGTTTAAGGTACTTGGTAAACTTTGTGGTCATGGTCAGTGGCAAGTGCAAACTTTGTCAAGGCATTGCACACAATAGCCGTGCCAAGCCAACGGTTTTTTCCCTTGTATACCTGCAAGGTCATGCATGTTAGATGTGCACTGTGATTGGGCACTCTGACCGTGGCTGACTCGTGTTACGATTCGTAGAAGTTAAAGTCACTTGGTAAACCTTGTGGTCATGGTCAGTGGCACATGTCAACATTGTCGAGGCATTGCGCACAATAGCCGCACCAAGCCACCGGTGTTTTACCTTGTTTACACCTGCAAGATCATGCCTAATACATCTGCACTGTGATTGGACACCCTGACCGTGGCTGACTTGTGTTATGATCAATAGACGTAAACGTCCCTTGGATACATTTGTGGTCATGGTCAGTGGCACATACCAACTTTGTCAAGGCATTGCGCACAATGGCCACACCGAGCTACCAGTATTCTACCTTGTTTAAACCTGTAAGATCATGCCCAGTATATTTGCACTGTGATTGGACACTCTGACCGTGGATGACTCGTGTTATAATTCATAGCCGTTTAATGTACTTGGTAAACTTTGTGGTCATGGTCAGTGGCACATGCCGACTTTGTCAAGGCATTGCGCACAACAGCCGTGCCAAGCCACCGGTTTTTTACCTTTTGTGTACCTGCAAGGTCATGCATATGAGATGTGCACTGTGATTGGGCACTCTGACCGTGGATGACTCGTGTTATAATTCATAGCCGTTTAATGTACTTGGTAAACTTTGTCGTCATGGTCAGTGGCACGTGCCAACTTTGTCAAGGCATTGCGCACAATATCCGTGCCAAGCCACCGGTTTTTTACCTTTTGTGTACCTGCAAGGTCATGCATATGAGATGTGCACTGTGATTGGGCACTCTGACCGTGGCTGACTTGTGTTACGATTCGTAGAAGTTAAAGTCACTTGGTAAACTTTGTGGTCATGGTCAGTGGCACATGCCAACTTTGTCAAGTCATTGCGCACAATAGCCACACTGAGACACCAGTATTCTACCTTCTTTGTACATGCAAGAAAATGCCTCGTACATCTGCACTGTGATTGGACACTCTGACCGTGGCTGACTCGTGTTATGATTCATAGCCGTTTAAGGTACTTGGTAAACGTTGTGGTTATGGTCAGTAGCACATGCCAACTTTGTCAAGGCATTGTGCACAAAAGCTGTGCCAAGCCACCGGTATTTTTTACCTTGTTTATACTTGCAAGGTCATGGCTAGTACATCTGAACTGTGATTGGGCACTCTGACTGTGGCTGACTCGTGTTACGGTTCGTAGAAGTTAAAGTCACTTGGTAAGCTTTGCGGTCATGGTCAGTGGCACATGCCAACTTTGTCAAGGCATTGCGAACAATAGTCGTGCCAAGCCACGGCATCTGCAAGGTCATGCCTAGTACATCTGACTTGTGATTGGGCACTCTGACTGTGGCTGAATCGTGTTACGTTTTGTAGAAGTTCAAGTCACTTGGTAAACTTTGTGGTCATGGTCAGTGGCACATGCCAACCTTGTCAAGGCATTGCGCACAACAGCCGTGCCAAGACACCGGTTTTTTACCCTGCTTATATATGCAAGGCCATGCATATTAGATGTGCACTCTGGTTGGGTACTATGACCGTGGCTGACTCGTATTATGATTGGTAGAGGTTAAAGTCACTTGGTAAACTTTGTGGTCATGGTCTGTGGCACATGCAAACTTTGTCAAGGCATTGCGCACACTAGCCACACCGAGCCACCAGTATTCTAACTTGTTCATACCTGCAAGGTCATGCGCAGTATATCTGTACTGTGATTGGACACTTTGACCGTGGCTGACTCATGTTATGATTCAAAGCCGTTTATGGTACTTGGTAAACTTTGTGGTCATGGTCAGTGGCACATGCCAACTTTGTCAAGGCATTGCGCACAATAGCCGTGCCAAGCCACCGGTATTTTATCTTGTTTATACCTGCAAGGTCATGCATATTAGATGTGCACTGTAATTGGGAAATCTGACCGTGGCTGACTCATGTTACGATTCATATATGTTATAAACACTTAGTCAACTTTGTGGTCATGGTCAGTGACACATGCCAACTTCGTCAAGGCTTTTTGCACAATAGCCACACCGAGCCACCAGTATTCTACCTTGTTTGCACCTGCAAGGTCATGCCTAGTACATCTACACTGTGATTGGACACTCTGACCGTGGCTGACTCGTGATATGATCAATAGAATTAAAAGTCACTTGGATACATTTGTGGTCATGATCAGTGGCACATGCCAACATTGTCAAGGCATTGCGCACAATAGCCACACCAAGCCACCAGTATTCTACCTTGTTTATTCCTGTAAGGTCATGCCCAGTATATCTGCACTGCGATTGGACACTCTGACTGTGGCTGACTCGTGTTATGATTCATAGCCGTTCAAGGTACTTGGTAAACGTTTTGGTCATGGTCAGTGGTACATGCCAACTTTGTCAAGGCATTGCGCACAATAGCCATGCCAAGCCACCGGTTTTTTACCTTGATCATACCTGCAAGGTCATGCCTAGTACATGGGAACTGTGATTGGGTACTCTGACTGTGGCTGACTTGTGTTACGATTCGTACAAATTAAAGTCACTTGGTAAACTTTGTGGTCATGGTCAGTGGCACATGCCAACTTTGTCAAGGCATTGCGCACAATAGCCGTGCCAAGACACCGGTTTTTTACCTTATTTACACCTCCAAGGTCATGCATATTTGATGTGCACTGTGATTGGGTACTCTGACTGTGGCTACCTCATGTTATGATTCGTAGAACTTAAAGTCACTTGGTAAACTTTGTGATCATGGTCAGTGGCACATGCCAACTTTGTCAAGGCATTGCACACAATAGCCACACCGAGCCACCAGTATTCAACCTTGTTTGCACCTGCAAGATCATGCTTAGTACATCTGCATTGTGATTGGACACTCTGACCGTGGCCGACTCGTGTTATGATCAATAGAAGGAAAAGTCACTTGGATGCAGTTGTGATCATGGTCAGTGGCACATGCCAACTTTGTCAAGGCATTGCACACAATAGCCACACCGAGCCACCACTGTTCTACCTTGTTCATACCTGTGAGGTCATGCGCAGTATATCTGCACTATGTTTGGACACTCAGAATGTGGCTGACTCGTGTTATGATTCATAGCCATTTAAGGTACTTGGTAAACGTTGTGGTCATGGTCAGTGGCACATGCCAACTTTGTCAAGGCATTGCGCACAATAGCCGTGCCAAGCCTCCGGTTTTTCAACTTGTCTATACCTGCAATATCATGCATATTATATGTGCACTGTGATTGGGCACTATGACCGTGGCTGACTCGTGTTACGATTCGTATAAGGTAAAGTCATTTGGTAAACTTTGTGGTCGTGGTCAGTGGCACATGCCAACTTTGTCCACGCATTGCGCACAATAGCCACACCGAGCCACCAGTATTCTACCTTGTTTGTACCTGCAAGATCATGCCTAGTACATCTGCACTATGATTGGACACTCTGACC
>SZWC01006147.1:112476-139138 GCA_023375785.1 Penium margaritaceum
CATGCGATTTGGAGCTTTCAGTTGCTCGATTTGGTTGAGAATTCAGAGAGTTAGCCCTACCCAAAGTTTGGGTGGTGAGGCGGATAGAATCTGGTACCCGTCCGGGGTGACAAGATACTCCACCACCGGTGGTCCGTGTTCAGCTCCAACTGGCTCCGTAGACCCCAAGGCCCTAGAGGAAGCAACCAGGGAGGTCCCCTGGACCAGGGCGAGCCACCCTTTGACTTGTCAATCAAGAAAAGGCGCTTCAAGCCGTCGTCGGCTCGTGTCGGAGACGACTCGCGTCGGTGGCAGCCAAAGGCAGCTCCACCAAGGGTTGCTTGGATGGGCGTAGCAGGGGCTATACTACTCCGATTTGGGCGTGCTTGGATGCGTTGGAAAGCTCAGATCACGGGCTATAAGCATCTGATGTAATCTCACCATGATAACTTACCGTTAATGATTCGCAGCCTTTCTCAGTTTCCACAATCTGTATTCTGCCAGAATTCTGCTCCCTTGGTGTTGTGGCGACCCAAAGCACACACCTCCCTTGGACGTCTCTTTGTACTAAGTAGCCGTGGACACTTAAGCAGTTCAGGGCGTGCCAGGACAACATTCCTGACAAAGGGTTATGGGCCCACAGCCCTGACCTGCCTACCAAGACGTTCACGGCTTCTGCAACGCACGGGTGCGTCGTCCCGGACGAGCTCGCCGTCGCACGTTGAGACTGTCCATTGCAGAAGTTCAACATGGCGCAAAAGACAGAGTCCTCACCCATCCAAAAGTACATGGGCGGCCCAGGCTTTGGGCTGTGGCGGTGGCATTTTGAGATCTACCTCGCGCACAAGGGACTGCTGGAGCTCATGAAGGGCACGGAGGTTCAAGATGCGAGCGCAACGATCGAGGAGAAGACGGCCTTCGCAAGGAAGAACACGGAGGCGCTGATGCTCCTATTGTCGGCGCTGCATGAATCTCAGTGGGGCTACATCCAAGGCAGCGACCTAGCAGCTGACGCGTGGAAGAAGCTCTGCTCCATCCACCAATCAACATCCCTAGCCAATAAGATCTTCGCAATGAAGCGACTCTTGACGGTGAGGATCGAGGAGGGTGAGGACGTCATTTCCGCCATGCAATAGATCGAGTATCTTGCCTCACAATGCAGTGATGTGGGGTGGAAGATTGACACAAAGATGCAGGCGATGGCGCTCCTCATGGCTCTACCCGACAGTTGGGGTCCTCTCATCACCGTGCTGGGAGGTTGGGAGGAGGGTAAACTCACCTGCGGCGCAGTCGCCGAGTACATCCGCAACGAGGTGCACCGTCGGAGCGGTGGCAAGACCTCGTCATCCTCAACAGCCCTGGTCACCAAAACGCAGGGTGGCAACAGCAGCGGCAAGCAAGGTGGCGGTAAGGGCGGCGGCAAGAAGGGCGCCAAGAAATGTGCATGCCATAACTGTGGCAAGGAGGGCCATTGGGCCAAGGAGTGCCCGGAGGAGGCGCAGGCCGGCGGCAAAGGCGCCAAAGGCAAGAAGGCGCTCCTCAACGGCACAAGGAACCACGACCTGAAGGGCGCCAACCGGCGGTGCCTCGACTCAGGTGTCAAGGCATTGCGCACAATAGCCATTCCGAGCCACCAGTATTCTATCTTGTTTGAACCTGCAAGATCATGCCCAGTACATCTGCACTGTGATTGGACACTCTGACCGTGGCTGACTCGTGTTATGATTCATAGCCATTTAAAGTACTCGGTAAACTTTGTGGTCATGGTCAGTGGCACATGCCAACTTTTTCAAGGCATTGCGCACAATAGCCGTGTCAAGTTACCAGTTTTTTACCTTGTTTATACCTGCAAGGTCATGCATATTAGGTGTGCACGGTGATTGGACACTCCGACCGTGGCAGACTCGTGTTATGATCAATAGATGTAAAAGTCACTTGCATACATTTGTGGTCATGGTCAGTGGCACATGCCAACTTTGTCAAGGCATAGCGCAAAATAGCCACACCGAGCCAGCAGTATTCTTCCTTGTTTGTACTTGCAAGATCATGCCTAGTACATCTGTATTGTGATTGGACACTCTGACCGTGGCTGACTCGTGTTATGATCAATAGAAGTAAAAGTCACTTGGATATATTTGTGGTCATGGTCAGTGGCACATGCCAACTTTGTCAAGGAATTGCGCACAATAGCCACACCGAGCCACCAGTATTCTACCTTGTTTATGCCTGTACGGTCATGCCAAGAGATAAGCGGACAGAGAAGATCAGGGGTAGTAGCGCTCCCAGTATTCTACCCCATTAGAGGATGTTGGAGATTGGGGAGTATGAGGCCGTTCTTCGATGGCTCGAAGTTCTGCTTCTTCCTCCATTCTCTTTTGATTTTTGATGAATGGCTACAGCTAGAAGCGTCATTCCTCCAGGAGTTCACTGCCTGGGGGAGGGTTAAAGGTAGCTGGATGAGGGTCAGGGGGTTCAGCTCCTCTGCTTGAGCAGTAGTCCCTGAGAGCTTGTATGGTCCGGAAGACAGCCTGATGACGATGTGCTGAAATGATATGGTGAAATTTGTCATATGTGCTCATGTAGAGAAGTCCTCGCAGTTGACTTTGGGCAATGCCGTACTCCCTTCTTCCACGTGTAGTTCTGCGGGCTTCTCAGCTTCCAACATTTTGTAGCACATCAAGGAGATTACATCCATATATGTCCAATGTGGCGATTTCACGCCGCAGTTGGCGGCGCCATCGATCACAGTTGTGACTCCCATTGGGTGCAAAGCAGAGTGGGGAAATGTTGTTAGTGAGGGAGGCGACTTCGTTGTATATGAGAATGGTGCGTCGTTCCTCTTCCATGGAGGAAAAGGAGTGTTGACAGCTGATTGAAAGGAGAGGAGTAGGAAGATGAGGCCAGTCAGTCTTTGTAGGAGGGCTGGTGGTGATGCAACGGAGCGGACTGTTGTACTGCGGGAAGAGCGAGATCGAGACCGAAGCGGAAGAAAGTGAAGACAGCAGATGAATAAGTGGGCACAGATCGTCGTGGAACGGGCGATATGACAAAACGGATCCGTATGCTGAGCAGAGCGGAAGCGGATGACAGAGAAGAAGTGATAGATAATGGAGTGGGCACAGGGGTAAACCGCGTGCACTGAAGGAAGTACCGGCGTTGGCGCAGGTCGTCGCGGAAAAGGCGATGCGACCGGGCGGATCCTTGTGCCGAGCTGAGAGCGATGCAAAGCCGAGGAAACGATTGATTTGTGAGTGGGCGCAGGGGCGAACCGCGTACGCTGCAGGAAGTTTCGACATGGGCGCAGGTCGTCGCGGAAAAGGCGATGCAACCGGGCGGATCCTTGTGCCGAGCTGAAAGCGATGCGAAGCTGAGGAAATGATTGATTGATGAGTGGGCGCAGGGGCGAACCACGTGCGCTGCGGATGTATTCGGCATGGGCGCATGTCGTCGCGGAATGGGCGATGCGACCGGGCGAATCCTGTGCAAAGCTGGAAGCGATTACGAAGCTGAGGAAATTATTGATTGATGAGTGGGCGTAGGGGCGAACCACGTACGCTGCGGATGCATTCAGCGTGGGCGCAGGTCGTCGCGGAATGGGTGATGCGACCGGGCGGATCCTTGTGCCGAGTTGAAGACGATTTGTGGAAGCGGAGGAAGCGATTGATTGATGAGTGGGCGCAGGGGCGGAACCACGTGCGTGAAGGGATGATGCTGATGATGATGATCGATGCAGGCAGGAAGTGGAGGATACTGATGATGGAGAGGCCGAGATGAGGCAGGAACGGGCAGCTGATGGAGCTGAGGAGACTGGAGCGAGGAGGAGCAGGGGGCAGATGAGGATGAAGCAGAAGGCTGATGATGATGCTGAAGAGGAGAGGTAGGGAGTGATGTAGGCGGAGGAAGATGCAATGAGGCGCATCGTGGCAAGGAGATGGAGTGACGCAACCACTTCTTCTTGCGTTTAGGAGAGTGACGGCTTGTTCTCCAGTTGGCTCAGAAGTGGGAGCAGGAAGACTGGTGGTGTCCGATATCCTGTCAGCTGGAAGAAGGTGGCTGCGGCAGAGGGAGTCAGGCAGCGGGCAGGTCCACTCGACCGCTGATGTCAGGAGATTGACGGTTTGTTCCCTAGTTGGCTTGGAAATGGGAGCAGGAAGACTGGTGGTGTCCGATATCATGACAGCGGCAGTTTTGGCTACAGCTGTTGACGAGGCGAGGAGGCGATGCGAGAGATCGGTTCGAGATGATGGACGCGGGCGGGCTGAGGATGACGGCGAGGAGGGGCAGATGAGGCTTATAAGGCAGGATGAAAGAGGAGGAGATGCTTATGGAGGCAGATGTGATGAGGGGCAGCAGATGGTGGGCGGCAGGAAGCTTCTTGGTAGTTGACAGCAGACGGCGGCTGGAGAGTTGCTTGCAGCTGATGTGGGCGACATGTCACCGGTAGTTGGCCACGGGCGCGCAGATGGGTGCAGGGCTTCCTTGTGATCACGAGGCGTTTCTTCAGCATGGAAAACTCGTCAGGCAGGGCTGTTGATGTCAGCTTTGGACGAAGCGGAGAGGCACAGAATGACGGCAGCGACGATAGATGAATGTGAGCAGAGTTGGAGGAGAGATGGCGGTAGAGTAATGACGCAGTTCTAAGGCACCAGGTGATGTTGCCTGATGCTCTGATACCATGTAAGAAGAATGCAAGCACGAGAACAGCAACGGCAGAAGCAGGCAGAAGCGTCAGAACACGCAAGAATACGTCAACAAAGTGACGTAGGCGAGGGTGGTCCGAGGAGTTAGTCACGGAAGCGAATAGAAGCTAAGAGGCGAGATAGCTGAGGTAGACGGTTGATGTGAGAAAGAGTGCTGTCGATATGAGTGATGGTTGGCGGAGTATGAGAGTTGAGCGAAGGAGCGAGAGTGACGGAGCAAAGCGTTCAGAGGTGCTGGCAAAGACAAAGAATGCGAGGAGTGAGCAGAGCGAAGACACGGCGGCAAAGTCGCGGAACCAAAGGGGAACAGGATGAGTAAAACTGTTCTGGTTAACTCGAGGGAATGAACATCCTCGGTATAAAAGGTCAGCACAGGACAAATGAGCAAGGCAATGGCTTCTTTCCACTAGCCGGACGTGGGTGACAGGTGTCACTTTATTAGGGGATAACTTGACTGACGGATCCGAATGGTTGCCTGACCAGAGAGCCGTTTAGACAAGGTGGCTCAGTCGGTGGACTTGAGTCGTTCTTGAGATCGACGTTTGATATTGTGTTCTTCTCTTGTCAATACTTCATTTCTGACAAAAGTCACTTGGTAAACTTTGTGATCATGGTCAGTGGCACATGTCAACTTTGTCAAGGCATTGCGCACAATGGCCACACCGAGCCACCAGTATTCAACCTTGTTTGTACCTTCAAGATCATGTCTAGTACATCTACACTGTGATTGGACACTCTGACCGTGGGTGACGCGTGTTATGATTCATAGCCGTTTCATGTACTTGGTAAACAGTGTGGTCATGGTCAGTGGCACATGCCAACTTTGTCAAGGCATTGCGCACAATAGCCGTGCCAAGCCATTGGTTTTTTACCCTTTTACACCTACAAGGTCATGCATATTAGATGTGCACTGTGAGTTGGCACTCTGAATGTGGCTGACTCGTGTTACAATTTGTAGAAGTTAAAGTCACTTGGTAAACTTTGTGGTCATGGTCAGTGGCACATGCCAACTTTGTCAAGTCATTGCACACAATAGTCACACCGAGACACCAGGATTCTACCTTGTTTTTACCTGCAAGATCATGCCTAGTACATCTGCACTGTGATTGGACACTCTGACCATGGCTGACTTGTGTTATAATCAATAGAAGAAAAAGTCACTTGGATACATTTGTGGTCATGGTCAGTGGCACATGCCAACTTTCTCAAGGCATTGCACACAGTAGCCACACTGAGCCACCAGTACCCTGCCTTGTTTGTACCTACAAGATCATGCCTAGTACATCGGCACTGTGATTGGACTCTCTGACAGTGGCTGACTCGTGTTATGAGTCATAGCCATTTAAGGTACTTGGTAAACCTTGTGGTCATGGTCAGTGGCACATGCCAACTTTGTCAAGGCATTGCGAACAATAGCCGTGCCAAGCCACCGGTTTTTTACCCTGTTTATACATGCAAGGTCATACCTAGTACATCTGAACTCTTATTGGGCTCTCTGACTGTAGCTGACTTGTGTTACGGTTTGTAGAAGTTATAGTCACTTGGTGATCTTTGTGGTCATGGTCAGTGGCACATGGCAACTTTGTCAAGGCATTGCGCACAGTAGGCGTACCAAGCCACCGGTTTCATACCTTGTTTATACCTGAAAGGTCATGCATATTAGATGTGCACTGTGATTGGGAATTCTGACCGTGGTTGACTCGTGTTACGATTCGTAGAAGGTAAAGTCACTTGGTAAACTTTGTGGTCATGATCAGTGGCACATGCCAACATTGGCAAGGCATTGTGCACAATAACTATTCCGAGCCACCAGTATTCTACCCTGTTTGAACCTCTAAGATCATGCCTAGTACATCTGTACTGTGATTGGACACTCTGACCGTGGCTGACTCATGTGATGATCAATAGACGTAAAAGTCACTTGGATACATTTGTGGTCATGGTCAGTGGCACATGCCAACTTTGTCAAGGCATTGCGCACAATAGCCACACCGAGGCACCAGTATTTTACCTTGTTTATACCTGTAAGGTCATGCCCAGTATATCTGTACTATGATTGGACACTCTGCGCGTGGCTGACTCGTGTTATGATTCATATCCGTTTAAGGTACTTGGTAAACTTTGTGGTCATGGTCAGTGGCACATACCAACTGTGTCAAGGCATTGCGCACAATAGCCGTGCCAAGCCACCGGCTTTTTACCTTGTTTATAACTGCAAGGTCATGCCTAATACATCTGAACTTTGATTGGGCACTCTGACTGTGGCTGACTTATGTTACGATTCATAGAAGTTAAAGTCACTTGGTAAACGTTGTGGTCATGGTCAGTGGCACATGCCAACTTTGTCAAGGCATTGCGCACAATAGCCGTGCCAACCCACCGGGTTTTTACCCTGTTTATACCTGTAAGGTCATGCATATTAGATGTGCACTGTGATTGGGCACTCTGACTGTTGTTGACTTGTGTTACGATTCGTAGAAGTTGAAATCACTTGGTAAACGTTGTGGTCATGGTCAGTGGCACATGCCAGCATTGTCAAGGCATTGCGCACAATAGCCATTCCGAGCCACCAGTATTCTACCTTGTTTTAACCTTCAAGATCATGCCTAGTACATCTGCACTGTGATTGGACACTCTGACCGTGGCTGACTCGTGTTATGATCAATAGATGTAAAGTCACTTGGATACATTTGTGGTCATGGTCAGTGGCACATGTCAACTTTGTCAAGGCATTGCGCACAAAAGCCACACCGAGCCACCAGTATTCTACCTTGTTTATACCTGCAAGGTCATGCCCAGTGTATCTGCACTGTGATTGGACACTATGCCCGTGGCTGACTCGTGTTATGATTCATAGCCGTTTAAGGTACTTGGTAAACTTTGTGGTCATGGTCAGTGGCACATGCCAACTTTGTCAGGGCATTGCGCACAATAGCCGTGCCAAGCCACCGGTTTTTTACCTTGTTTATACCTGCAGGG
Source organism: Penium margaritaceum (assembly GCA_023375785.1). Lineage (NCBI taxonomy): Eukaryota > Viridiplantae > Streptophyta > Zygnematophyceae > Desmidiales > Peniaceae > Penium > Penium margaritaceum. The sequence continues at coordinate 120,135 of SZWC01006147.1, forward strand.
TCATGCCTATTACATCTGAAGTATGATTGGGCACTCTGACTGTGGCTAACTCGTGTTACGATTCGTACAAGTTAAAGTCACTTGGTTAACTTTGTGGTCATGGTCAGTGGCACATGCGAACTTTTTCAAGGCATAGCGCACAATAGCCACAGCGAGACACCAGTATTCTACCTTGTTTGCACCTGTAAGATCATGCCTACTATATCTGCACTGTAATTGGACACTCTGGCCGTGGCTCACTCGTGTTACGATCAATAGAAGTAAAAGTCACTTGGATACATTTGTGGTCATGGTCAGTGGCACATGCCAACTTTGTCAAGGCCTTGCACACAATAGCCACACCGAGCCACCAGTGTTATACCGTGTTTATAACTATAAGGTCATGCCCATTATATCTGCACTGTTATTGGACACTCTGATCGTGGCTGACTCGTGTTACGATTCATAGCTGTTTAAGGTACTTGGTAATCTTTGTGGTCATGGCCAGTGGCACATGCCAACATTGTCAAGGCATTGCGCACAATAGCCGTGCCAAGCTGTCGGGTTTCTACCTTGTTTATACCTGCAAGGTCATGCCTAGTACATCTGTACTGTGATTGGGTACTGTGACTGTAGCTGAATTGTGTTACGATTTGTAAAAGTTAAAGTCATTTGGTAAACTTTGTGGTCATGGTCAGTGGCACATGCCAACTTTGTCAAGGTATTGCGCACAATAGCCACACCGAGCCACCAGTATTCTACCTTGTTTGCACCTGCAAGATCATGCCTATTATATCTGCACTGTGATTGGACACTCTGACTCTGGCTGACTCGTGTTATGATCAATAGAAGTAAAAGTCACTTGGATACATTTGTGGTCATGGTTAGTGGCACATGCCAACTTTGTCAAGGCCTTGCACATAAAAGCCACACCGAGCCACCAGTATTCTACCTTGTTCATACCTGTAAGGTCATGCCTAGTATATCGGCACTGTGATTGGACACTCTGACCGTGGCTGACTCGTGTTATGATTCATAGCTGTTTAGGGTACTTGGTAAACTTTGTGGTCATGGTCAGTGGCACATGCCAACTTTGTCAATGCATTGCGCACAATAGCCGTTCCAAGCCACCAGTTTTTCACCTTGTTTATACCTGTAAGGTCATGCCTAGTACATCTGAACTGTGATTGGGCACTCTAACTGTGGCTGAATCAAGTTACGATTTGTAGAAGTTAAAGTCACTTGGTAAACTTTGTGGTCATGGTCAGTGGCACATGCCAACTTTGTCAAGGCATTGCGCACAATAGCCGTGCCAAGCCACCGGTTTTTACCTTGTTTATACCTGGAATGTCATGCATATTAGATGTGCACTGTGATTGGGCACTCTGACCGTGGTTGACTCGTGTTACGATTCGTAGAAGTTAAAATCACTTGGTAAACGTTGTGGTCATGGTCAGTGGCACATGCCAACATTGTGAAGGCATTGCGCACAATAGCCATTCCGAGCCACCAGTATTCCACCTTGTTTGAACGTGCAAGATCATGCCTAGTACATCTGCACTGTGATTGGACACTCTGACCGTGGCTCACTCGTGTTATGATCAATAAATGTAAAAGTCACTTGGATACACTTGTGGTCGTGGTCAGTGGCACATGCCAACTTTTTCAAGGCATTGCGCACAATAGCCACACTGAGCCACCAGTATTCTACCTTGTTTATACCTGCAAGGTCATGCCAAGTATATGTGCACTGTGATTGGACACTCTGCCCGTGGCTGAAGCGTGTTATGATTAATAGCCATTTAAAGTACTTGGTAGACTTTGTGGTCATGGTCAGTGGCACATGCCAACTTTGTCAAGGCATTGGGCACAATAGCCGTGCCAAGCCACCGTTTTTTGACCTTGCTTATACCTGCAAGGTCATGCCTAGGACATCTAAACTGTGATTGGGCACCTTCACTGTGGCTGACTATTGTTACGATTCGTAGAAGTTAAAGTCACTTGGTAAACGTTGTGGTCATGGTCAGTGGCACATGCCAACTTTGTCAAGGCATTGCGCGCAATAGCCACACCGAGCCTCCAGTATTCTACCTTGTTTGGGCATGCAAGGTCATGCCTACCATATCTGCACTGTGATTGGACACTCTGACTGTGGTTAACTCGTGTTATGAATCGTAGAAGTTAAAGTCACTTGGTAAACTTTGTGGTCATGGTCTGTGGAACATGCCAACTTTGTCGAGGAATTGCGCACAATAGCCGTGCCAAGACACCAGTTTTTTACCCTGTTTATACCTGCAAGGTCATGCATATTAGATGTGCACTGTGATTGGGTACTCTGACCGTGGCTGACGCGTGTAATGATTCGTAGAAGTTAAAGTCACTTGGTATACTTTGTGGTCGTGGTCAGTGGCACGTGCCAACCTTTTCAAGGCATTGCGCACAATAGCCACACCGAGCCACCGGTATTTTACCTTGTTTGCACCTGCAAGATCATGCCTAGTACATCTGCTATATGATTGGGCACTCTGACCATGGCTGACTCGTGTGATGATCAATAGAAGTAAAACTCACTTGGATGCATTTGTGGTCGTGGTCAGTGGCACATGCCAACTTTGTCAAGGCATAGCGCACAATGGCCACACCGAGCCACCAGTATTCTAGCTTATATGTGCAAGGTCATGCCCGGTATATTTGCACTGTGATTGGACACTCTGACCGTGGCTGACGTGTGAAATGATTCGTAGCTGTTTAAGGTACTTGGTAAACTTTGTGGTCATGGTCAGTGGCACATGCCAACTTTGTCAAGGCATTGCGCACAATAGCCGCACCAAGCCACAGGTTTTTTTTACTTGGTTCTACTTGCAACGTCATGCATATTAAAGTGCACTGTGATTGGGCACTCTGACCGTGGCTGACTCGTGTTACAATTCATAGAAGTTAAAGTCACTTGGTAAACTATGTGGTCATTGTCAGTGGCACATGCCAGCTTTGTCAAGGCATTGCGCACAATAGCAAAACCGAGCCACCAGTACTCTATCTTTTTTGCACCTGCAAGATCATGCCTAGTTCATCTGCATTGTGATTGGACACTCTGATCGTGGCTGACTCGTGTTATGATCAATAGAAATAAAAGTCACTTGGATACACTTGTGGTCATGGTCAGTGGCACAAGCCAACTTTGTCAAGGCATTGCACACAATCGCCACACCGAGCCACCAGTATTCTACATTGTTTATACCTATACGGTCATGCCCAATGTATCTGCACTGATATTGGACACTCTGACCGTGGCTGACTCGTGTTATGATTCATAGCCCTTTAAGGTACTTGGTNAACTTTGTGGTCATGGCAGTGGCACATGCCAACTTTGTCTAGGCACTGCGCACAATAGCCGTGCCAAGCCACCGGTTTTTTGCCTTGTTTATACCTGTAAGGTCATGCATATTAGATGTGCTTTGTGATTGGGCACTCTGACCGTGGCTGACTCGTGTTACGATTCGTAGAAGTTAAAGTCACGTGGTAAAATTTGTGTTCATGGTCAGTGGCACATGCCAACTTTGTCAAGGCATTGCGCACAATAGCCACACCGAGCCACCAGTATTCTACCTTTTTTGAACCTGGAAGTTCATGCCTAGTACATCTGCACTGTGATTGAACACTCTGACCGTGGCTGACTCGTGTTATGATCAATAGAAGTAAAAGTCACTTGGATGTATTTGTGGTCATTGTCAGTAGCACATGCCAACTTTGTCAAGGAATTACGCACAATAGCCACACCGAGCCACCAGTATTCTACCTTGTTTCCACCTGCACGATCATGCCTAGTAGATATGCACTGTGATTGGACACTCTGACCGTGGCTGACTCGTGTTATGATCAATATAAGTAAAAGTCACTTGGATATATTTGTGGTCATGGTCAGTGGCACCTTCCAACTTTGTCAAGGAATTATGCACAATAGCCACACTGAGCCACCATTATTCTACCTTGCTTATACCTGTATGGTCATGCCGAGTATATGTGCACTGTGATTGGACACTCTGACCGTGGCTGACTCGTGTTATGATTCGTAGAAGTCAAAGTCACTTGGTAAACTTTGTGGTCATGGTCAGTGGCACATGCCAACTTTGTCAAGGCATTGCGCACAATAGCCACACCGAGCCACCAGTGTTCTACCTTGTTTGTACATGCAAGATCATGCCTAGTACATCTGCACTGTGGTTGGACACTCTGACCGTGGCTGACTCGTGTTATGATCAATAGCAGTAAAAGTCACTTGGATACATTTGTGGTCATGGTCAGTGGCACATGCCAACTCTGTCAAGGCATTGCGCACGATAGCCACACCGAGCAACCAGTATTTCACCTTGTTTAACCTATAAGGTAATACCCAGTATATTTGCACTGTGATTGGACACTCAGACCGTGGCTGACTCGTGTTATGATTCATAGCCGTTTAAGGTACTTGGTAAACTTTGTGGTCATTGTCAGTGGCACAGGCCAACTTTGCCAAGGCATTGCGCACAATAGCCGTGCCAAGCCACCGGTTTTTTAACTTGTCTATACCTGCAAGGTCATGCATATTAGATGTGCACTGTGATTGGGCACTCTGACCGTGGCTGACTCGTATTACGATTTATAGAAGTGAAAGTCACTTGGTAAACTTTGTGGTCATGGTCAGTGGTACATGCCAACTTTGTCAAGGCATTGCGCACAATAGCCACACCGAGCCACCTGTATTCTACATTGTTTGCACATGCAAGATCATGCCTAGTACATCTGCACTGTGATTGGACAGTCTGACTGTGGCTGACTCGTGTTATGATCAATAGAAGTAAAAGTCACTTGGATACATTTGTGGTCATGGTCAGTGGCACATGCCAACTTTGTCAAGGAATTGCGCACTATAGCCACACCGAGCCACCAGTATTCTACCTTTTTTAAACCTGTAAGGTCATGCCCAGTATATCTGCATTGTGATTTGACACTCTGACCGTGGCTGACTCGTGTTATGATTCATAGCCGTTTCATGTACTTGGTAAACTTTGTGGTCATGGTCAGTGGCACATGCCAACTGTGTCAAGGCATTGCGCACAATAGCCGTGCCAAGCCATCGGTTTTTTACCTTGTTCATACTTGCAAGGTCATGCATATTAGATGTGCGTATTGATTGGACACTCTGACCTTGGCTGACTCGTGTTATGATTCCTAGAAGTTAAAGTCACTTGGTAAACGTTGTGGTCATGGTCAGTGGTACATGCCAACTTTGTCAAGGCATTGCGCACAACAGCTGTGCCAGGCCACTGGTTTTTTTACTTGTTTATACCTGCAAGGTCATGCATATTAGATGTGCACTGAGATTGGGCACTCTGACCGTGGCTGACTTGTGTTACGATTCGTAAAAGTCAAAGTCACTTGGTAAACTTTGTGGTCATGGTCAGTGGCACATGCCAACTTTGTCAAGGCATTGCGGACAATAGCCATACCGAGCCACCAGTATTCTACCTTGTTTATACCTGTAAGGTCTTGCCCAGTAGATCTGCACTGAAATTGGACACTCTGACCGTGGCTCGTGTAATGATTCATAGCCGTTTAATGTACTTGGTAAACTTTGTGGTCGTGGTAGTGGCACATGCCAATTTTTTCAAGGCATTGCGCACAATAGCCGTGCCAAGCCACTAATTTTTTCCCTTGTTTATACCTGCAAGGTCATGCATAATAGATGTACGCTGTGATTGAGCACTCTGGCTGTGGCTGACTCGTGTTACGATTCGTAGAATTTAAAGTCACTTGGTAAACTTTGTGGTCATAGCCAGTGGCACATGCCAACTTTGTCAAGGCATTGCGCACAATAGCCACACCGAGCCACCAGTATTTTTCCTTTCTTGAACCTGCAAGATCATGCCTAGTACATCTGCACTGTGATTGGACACTCTGACCGTGGCTGACTCGTGTTGAGATCAATAGAAGTAAAAGTCACTTGGATACATCTGTGGTCATGGTCAGTGGCACATGCCAACTTTGTCAAGGCATTGCGCACAATAGCAAAACCGAGCCACCAGTACTCTATCTTGTTTGCACCTGCAAGATCATGCCTAGTTCATCTGCATTGTGATTGGACACTCTGATCGTGGCTGACTCGTGTTATGATCAATAGAAATAAAAGTCACTTGGATACACTTGTGGTCATGGTGAGTGGCACAAGCCAACTTTGTCAAGGCATTGCACACAATCGCCACACCGAGCCACCAGTATTCTACCTTGTTTAAACGTATACGGTCATGCCCAATGTATCTGCACTGATATTGAACACTCTGACCGTGGCTGACGCGTGTTATGATTCATAGCCCTTTAAGGTACTTGGTAAACTTTGTGGTCATGGCAGAGGCACATGCCAACTTTGTCTATGCACTGCGCACAATAGCCGTGCCAAGCCACCGGTTTTTTACCTTGTTTATACCCGTAAGGTCATGCATATTACATGTGCGTTGTGATTGGGCACTCTGACCGTGGCTGACTCGTGTTAAGATTCGTAGAAGTTAAAGTCATGTGGTAAACTTTGTGGTCATGGTCAGTGGCACATGCCAACATTGTCAAGGCATTGCGCACAATAGCCATTCCGGGCCACCTGTATTCTTCCTTGTTTGAACCTTCAAGATCATGCCTAGTACATCTGCACTGTGATTGGACACTCTGACCGTGGCTGACTCGGGTTATGATGAATAGATGTAAAGTCACTTGGATACATTTGTGGTCATGGTCAGTGGCACATGTCAACTTTGTCAAGGCATTGCGCACAATAGCCACACCGAGCCACCAGTATTCTACCTTGCTTATACCTGCAAGGTCATGCCCATTATATCAGCACTGTGATTGGACACTATGCCCGTGGCTGACTCGTGTTATGATTCATAGCCGTTTAAGGTACTTGGATATATGTGTGGTCATGGTCAGTGGCACATGCCGACTTTGTCAAGGCATTGCGCACAATTGCCGTGCCGAGCCACCGGTTTTTTACCTTGTTTATACCTGCAAGGTCATGCCTAGTACATCTGAACTGTGATTGGGCACTCTGACTGTGGCTGACTCGTGTTACGATTCGTAGAAGTTAAAGTCACTTGGATAACTTTGTGGTCAATGGCACATGCCATCTTTTTCAAGGCATTACGCACAATAGCCACACCGAGACACCAGTATTCTACCTTTTTTCCACCTGCAAGATCATGCCTACTATATCTGCACTGTGATTGGACACTCTGACCGTGGCTGACTCGTGTTACGATTAATAGAAGTAAAAGTCACTTGGATACATTTGTGGTCATGGTCAGTGGCACATGCCAACTTTGTCAAGGCCTTGCACACAATGGCCACACCGACCCACCAGTATTCTACCTTGTTTATACCTGTAAGGTCATGCCTAGTATATCTGCACTGTTATTGGACACTCTGATTGTGGCTGACTCGTGGTATGATTCATAGCCGTTTACGGTACTTGGTAATCTTCGTGGTCATGGTCAGTGGCACATGCCAACATTGTCAAGGCATTGCGCACAATAGCCGGCCAAGCCACCGGTTGTTTACCTTGTTTATACCTGCAAGGTCATGCCTAGTACATCTGAACTGTGATTGGACACTGTGACTGTGGCTGAATCCTGTTACGATTTATAGAAGTTAAAGTCATTTGGTAAACTTTGTGGTCATGGTCAGTGGCACATGCCAACTTTGTCAAGGTATTGCGCGCAATAGCCACACCGAGCCACCAGTATTCTACCTTGTTTGCAACTCCAAGATCATGCCTGTTATATCTGCACTGTGATTGGACACTCTGACTGTAGCTGACTCGTGTTATGATCAATAGAAGTAAAAGTCACTTGGATACATTTGTGGTCATGGTTAGTGGCACATGCCAACGTTGTCAAGGCCTTGCACATAATAGCCACACCGAGCCACCAGTATTCTACCTTGTTCATACCTGTAAGGTCATGCATAGTATATCTGCACTGTGATTGGACACTCTGACCGTGGCTGACTCGTGTTATGATTCATAGCTGTTTAAGGTACTTTGTAAACTTTGTGGTCATGGTCAGTGGTACATGCTAACTTTGTCAAGGCATTGCGCACAATAGCCGTTCCAATCCACCGGTTGTTTACCTTGTTTATACCTGTAAGGTCATTCCTAGTACATCTGAACTGTGATTGGGCACTCTAACTGTGGCTGAATCAAGTTACGATTTGTAGAAGTTCAAGTCACTTGGTAAACTTTGTGGTCATGGTCAGTGGCACATGCCAACTTTATCAAGGCATTGCGCACAATAGCCGTGCCAAGCCACCGGTTTTTTACCTTGTTTATACTTGTAAGGTCATGCATATTAGATGTGCACTGTGATTGGGCACTCTGACCGTGGTTGACTCGTGTTACGATTCGTGGAAGTTATAATCACTTGGTAAACTTTGTGGTCATGCACGTACACACACTTACAAGAACTTACACACACTTACATAAACTCACACGCACTTACACACACTTACACGTACTTACACGCACTTACACACACTTATACATACTTACACGCACTTACACACACTTACACACACTTACATGAACTTACACGCACTTACACACACTTATACGCACTTACACACACTTACACGCACTTACACGCACTTACACGTACTTACACGCACTTGCACGTACTTACACGCACTTACACGCACTTATACATACATACATGCACTTACACGCACTTACACACACTGACAGGCAATTATACGCACTTACACATACTTACACGCACTTACACGCACTAACACGCATTTACACAAACTTACACGCACTTACACGCACTTACACGCACTGACAAGCACGTACACGCACTTACACGAACTTACACGCACTTACATGCACTTACACGAACTTACACGCACTTTCACGCACTTACACGCACTTACACGCACTTACACACACTTATACACACGAACTCGTACTTATATATGCCTACACGCACTTACACAAACTTACATGCACTTATACGAACTAACACGCACTTACACATACTTATACACACTAACACGCACTTACACATACTTACACACATACACACACTTTCACGCACTTACACAAACTTACACGCATTTACATACACTTACACGCACTTACACGCACGCACACGCACTTACACGCACTTACACGCACTTACACACACTTACACACACTTATACGCACTTTCACGTACTTATACATATATACACGCACTTACATGCACTTACACGCACTGATTCGTACTTGTACGCACTTACACATACTTACACACACTTACACACACTTACACCCACTTACATAAACTTACACGCACTTAATCGCACTTACACGCACTTACACGCACTTACACACACTTACACACTCTTACACGCACTTACACGTACTTAGACGCACTTACACAAACTTAAACGCACTTACACGCACTTACACGCACTTACACGTACAAAATCGCACTTACACATGCTTACACGCACTTAAACAAATTTACACACACTTACACACACTTACATGTACAAACACGCACTTTCATGCACTCACACACTTACACGCACTTACATGCACTTGCACGTACGTACACACACGTATACGTACTTACACACACTTACACGCACTTACACACACTTACACATACTTACACGTACTTACACGTACTTACACGCACCTACATGAACTTACGTACACTTACACGTACTTACACGTACCTACATGCACTTACACGCACTTACACGCACTTACACGCATATACACGCAATTACACGCACTTACACATACTTAAATGCACTTACACGTACTTACACGTACTAACATATACTTACACACACTTACACGAACTTACACACACTTACACACACTGACACGTACTTACACGTACTTACACGCATCTACACGCACGTACACGCACTTACACGCACTTACACGCACTTACACAAACTTACACACACTTACACATACATACACACACTTACACGCACTTACACAAACGTACACGCACTCACACGCACTTACACGAACTTACACGCACTTGCACGCACTTACATGCACTAACACGCACTTACACGCACTTACACACACTTACACGCACTTACACGCACTTACACGCACTTACACAAACTTACACGTACTTAGACGCACTTACACGCACTTACACGCACTTACACAAACTTACACGTACTTAGACGCACTTACACGCACTTACACGCACTTACACAAACTTACACGTACTTAGACGCACTTACACGCACTTACACGCACTTACACAAACTTACACGTACTTAGACGCACTTACACGCACTTACACGCACTTACACAAACTTACACGTACTTAGACGCACTTACACGCACTTACACGCACTTACACAAACTTACACGTACTTAGACGCACTTACACGCACTTACACGCACTTACACAAACTTACACGTACTTAGACGCACTTACACGCACTTACACGCACTTACACAAACTTACACACACTTACACATACATACACACACTTACACGCACTTACACAAACGTACACGCACTCACACGCACTTACACGAACTTACACGCACTTGCACGCACTTACATGCACTAACACGCACTTACACGCACTTACACACACTTACACGCCCTTACACGAGCTTACGCGCACTTACACGCACTTACACAAACTTACACGTACTTAGACGCACTTACATGCACTTACACGCACTTACACACACTTACACGTACTTACACGCACTTACACGTACGTACATGCACTTGCACGCACTAATACGCACTTACACGCACTTATACAAAATTACACGCTCCTACACGCACTTACATACACTTACATACATTGACACGTACTTACACGCACTTACACAACTTTACACGCACTTACATACAATTTCACGCACTTACACGCACTTACACACACTTACACGGACTTACACTTAGTTACACGCACTTACACAAACGTACACGTACTTACACACACTTACACGTAATTGCACGCACTTATATGCACTTACACACACTTACACGCACTTACACGCACTTATATGTACTTACACGCACTTACTTGCACTTACACGCACTTACACCCACTAACACGTACTTACACGTACTTACACGCACTTACATGCACTTACACGCACTTACACAAACTTACATGCACTTACACGCACTTATACAAACTTAAACTGCACTTACACGCACTTATACACACTTACACATACTTACACGCACTTACAGGCACTTACACGCACTTACACGCACTTACGCGAACTTACACGCACTTACACCCACTTGCACGAACTTACACGCACTTAGACGCACTTACACGCACATACACACACTTACATACACTTACACGTACGTACACACACTTACACACACTTACACGCTCTAACATGCACTTATACGTACTTACACGAAATAACATGCACCTACACGCACTTACACGCACTTACATGCACATACACGCACTAATACGCACTTACACGCACTTACACGCACTTACACACACATGTACTTACACGTACTTACATGCACTTTCACGCACTTACACGTACTGACACGCACTTACACGCATTTACACGCACGTACACACACTTATACGCACATACACAAACTTACACGTACTTATACATACATACATGCACTTACACGCACTTACATACACTTACACAGACGAACTCGCACTTACACATACTTACACGTACTTACACTAACTTACACGTACTTACACGAACTTACACGTACTTACACACACGTATACACACTTACACGCACTTACACGCTCTTACACGCACTGATACGTACTTACACTAACTGACATTCACTTACACGAACTTACACGTATGTATAAGCACGTACTTCTACGTACTTACACGCACTTACACTTACTTACACGCACTTATACACACTTACACACACTTACACATACTTACACGTACTTACACGTACTTACACGTACCTACACAAACGTACGCATACTTACACACTTTTACACGCACCTACATGCACTTACACGCACTTGCACACACTTACATGCACTTACACGTACTTACACGTACTTACACGCACTTTCATGCACTTATACGCATTTACACAAACTTACACAAAATTATACCCAATTAAACCGCACTTACACGCACTTATATGCGCATACACACACTTACGTGCACTTACACACACTTACACGCACTTACACGAACTTAAACCGCACTTACACTCATTTATCCACGCTTATACGCACTTAGATGCACTTACACCCACTTACACACACTTACATTAACTTACACGTACTTTTACGCACTTACACGTACTTACACACACTTACACGCACTTAGACATACTTATACACACTTACACGCACTTATACGCAGGTACACACACTTATTTGCACTTACACATACCTACATACACTTACACGCACTTACACACACTTACACACACTTACACGTACTTACATGCACTTACACGCACTTACACGTACTTGCACATATTTACACAAACTTACACGCACTTACACGCACTTACACGCACTTACACGTACTTACGAGTACTTACACACACTTACACGCACTTACACGCACTTACACGCACTTACACACACTTACACGCACTTACAAGTACTTACATGCACTTACACGCACTTACACACATTTACACGAACGTATACAGAATTAGACCCACTTAAACCGCACTTACACGCACTTACACACATTGACTTGCACTTAACCACGCTTACACACACTTACACGCACTTACACACACTTACACGCACTTAAACGCACTTACACGAACTTACACTCACATATATGAACTTAAATGCACTTACATGTACTTACACGCACGTACATACACTTACACGTACTTACACGCACTTACACATACTTACAAGCACTTACACCCACTTACACGCACTTACACGTACTTACACGCACTTACACGCACTCACACGCACTTACACGCACTTACACGCACTTGTATGCACTTCCACATACTTACACGCACGTACACACACTTACACGTACTTACACGGACTTACATAACCTTACACACACTTATACACACTTACACACACTTACACGTACTTACACTCACTTACACGTACTTACACGCACTTGCACACACTTACAGGAACTTACACACACTTATACGCACTAACACGCACCTATACGTACTTACGCGCACCTTCACGCACTTATACGCACTTAGACATACTTACACACTCTTACACGCACTTACACACACTTACATGAACTTATACAAACGTACACGCACTTAACCCGTACTTATACGCACTTACACGCACTTACACGTACTTACACGCACTTACATACACTTACATGCACTTGCACGTACGTACACGCACTTAGATGCACTTACACGCACTTTTACGCACTTACACACACTCATACACACTTGTACACACTTACACGCACTTGCACATACTTACATGCACTTAGACACACTTACACATACTTACACGCGCCTACACGCACTTACACGTACGTACACGCACTTACACGCACCTACACGCACTTATACGCACTTATACGTACTTACACGCACTAACACGCACTTATACGCACTTACACGCATTTACATGCACTTACACATACTTACACGCACTTACAGGAACTTACATACACTTACATGCACTAACATATACTTACACGCACTTACACGTACTTACACGCACGTACACACACTTACATTTACACGAACTCACACCAAATTACACCCACATAAACCATACTTATATGCACTTATACGCACTTACACGCACATACATGCACTTACACATACTTACACACCCTTACATGCACTTACACGCACTTAGACACACTTACACATACTTACACGTACTTACACGTAGTTACACAAACTTACACGCACTTACACGCACTTATACACACTTACACACACTTACACGCACTTACATGTACATACACGCACTTACACATACTTACACGCACTTGCACGCACTTATATGCACTTACACACACTTACACGCATTTTCATGTACTTACACGCACTTACACGCACTTACAGCACTTACATGCACTTACACAAACGTACACACACTTACACGTACATACACACACTCACACGCACTTACACAAACTTACACGTACTTATACGCACTTACACGCACTTACACGCACTTACACGTACTTACATGCACTTACACGCACTTACACATACTTACACGTACATACACACACTTACACGCACTTACACAAACTTACACGCACTTGCACACACTTATATGCACATATATGTACTTACACACACTTACACACACTGACACGCACTTATACGCACTTACACGTACTTACACGCACTTATACGCACTTCTACGTACATACACGTACTTACATGCACTTCCACGCACTGACACGCAATTATACGCACTTACACATAGTTACACGTACTTACATGCACTAACACGCACTTATACAAACTTACACACACTTACACGCACTTACACACGGTGACAAGCACTTACACGTACTTACATGAACTTACATGCACTTACATGCACTCACACGCTCTTACACGTACTTAAACACACTTATACAAACTTACACGCACTTACACGCACTTACACATACTTACACACACTTACACACACTTACACGCACTTACACGTACTTACATGCACTTAGATACACTTGCACGCACTTACACACACTTGCACGCACTTACACGCACTTACACGAATTTACACACATTTACACGCACTTATACGCACGTACACGCACTTATAAGCAATTACACGCTCTTAAACAAACTTACATCAACTTACACGTACTTACACATACTGACACGCACTTACACGCACTTACACGCACTTACATATACTTGCACGTACTTACACGCACCTACACAAATGTACACGCACTTACACGCACCTACATGCACTTAAGTGCACTTTCACGCACATACACTCATTTACACGCACTTACACGTACTTACACGCATTTTCACGCACTTATATGCACTTACATGCACGTACACGCACTTCCACGCACTCACACATACTTACACAAACTTACACGCACTTACACACACTTACACGCACTTACACGTGCTTATGAGTACTTACACACACTTACACGCACTTACACACACCTACACGCACTTACACGCACTTACACGCACTTGCACACACTTGCATGCACTTGCACACACTTACACGCACTTACACGCACTTACACATACTTACACACACTTACACACACTTACACGCACTTACACGTGCTTACGAGTACTTACACACACTTACACGCACTTACACACACCTACACGCACTTACACGCACTTACACGCACTTGCACACACTTGCATGCACTTGCACACACTTACACGCACTTACACGCACTTACACATACTTACACACACTTACACACACTTACACGCACTTACACGTGCTTACGAGTACTTACACACACTTACACGCACTTACACACACCTACACGCACTTACACGCACTTACACGCACTTGCACACACTTGCATGCACTTGCACACACTTACACGCACTTACACGCACTTACACGTACTTACACGCACTTACACGCACTTACACGCACTTGCACACACTTGCATGCACTTGCACACACTTACACGCACTTACACGCACTTACGCGTACTTACACGTACTTACACGCACTTACACAAAGTTACACGTACCTACACGCACTTACACAAACTTACACACATTTACGCGTACTTACACGCACTTACACGTACTTATACGCACTTACACGCACTTACACGAACTTCAACCGCACTTATACTCACTTACACACACTTACACACACTTAGATGCACTTATACGCACTTATACGCACTTACACGAACTTACACGTACTTACACGCACTTATACGCAATTACACGCACTTCCACGCACTAATACGCACTTTCACGCACTTACACGCACTTACTCATACTTGCACATACTTATACACACTTACTTGTACTTACACAGACTTATACACACTTACACGCTCTTGCACGCACTGACATGCACGTATACGCACTTACACGTACTTACACACACATACACAAACTTACACACACTTACACAAACTTACATGTACTTACACATACTTACACACACTTACACGTACTTACACGCACTTATACGTACTTACACATACATAAACACACTTACACACACTTAGACACGCTTATACAAACCTACACGCACTTACACGCACTTACACACACTTACACGCACTTACAGGAACTTACACGTACTTACATGCACTTACACACACGTACACGCACTTACACGCACTTACACATACTTACACACACTTACACGTACTTACACGCATTGACACACACTTATATGCACTTACACATACTTACACACACTTACACGCACTTACACACACTTACACGCACTTACACACACTTACACTCACTTACACACACTTACACGCACTTACACGTACTTATACGCACTTACACGCACTTACACGCACTTACACAAACTTACAAGCACTTACACATGCTTACACGCACTAACACGCACTTACACACACTTACACACTTACACACACTTACACGCACTTATACACACTTACACGGACGTACACGCATTTACACACACTTACACACACTTACACGCACATACACGTACTTATACAAATTTATACATACGTACACGTACTTACACACACTTACACACACTTATACGTACTTACACGCACTTATACTTATATACACGCACTTACACGCACTTACACGCATTGACACGCACTTGTACGCACTTACACATACTTACACACACACTTACACACACTTACACGCACATACACAAACACTAACTTACACGCACTTACACACACTTACACGTACTTACACGCACTTACATACACTTACACGCACTTACACGTACTTACACGCACTTACGCGCACTTACACACACTTACACAAACTTACATACACTTACACACACTTACACACACTTACACGCACTTACACGTACGAACACATACTTACACATGCTTACATGCACTTACAAAATCTTACACGCACTTACACACACGTATACGCATTTACACGCACAAACACGCACTTACACACACTTATACACTTATACACACTTACATGCACTTACACGCACTTACACGTACTTATACGCACTTACACACACTTACACGCACTTGCACAATCTTACACGCATTTACAAGCACTTACACGCACATATACCCACTTACACGCCCTTAAACGCTCTTACACGAACGTATATCCACTTACACGCACTTGCACGCACTTACACGCACTTATACATACTTACACGCACTTACACGTACTGATACGCACCTACACAATCTTACGTGCACTTACACGCACTTACACATACCTACATGCACTTACACGTACCTACACACACTGACACCCATTTACACGCACTTACACAGACTTACACGTACTTACATGCACTTACATACACTTACACGCACTTACACGCACTTACACGCACTTACACGAACTTACACGCACTTACACGCACTTACACGCACGTACACACACTTACGAGTACTTACACACACTTACATGCACTTACACGCACTTACACGCATTTACACGCACTTACATTTATTTACACACACTTTCACGCACTTACACGCACTTATACACACTTACGCAAACTTACACACACTTACACGCACTTACACGCACTTACATGCACTTACACGCACTTACACGAATGTACACACACTGACACGCACTTACATAAACTTACACGTACTTACACGCACTTACACACACTTACACGCACTTACACGTACTTACACGTACGTACATGCACTTGCACGCACTCACCCGCACTTACACGCACTTACACAAAATCACACGCACCTACACACACTTATACGCACTTACACGTACTTACACACACTGTCACGCACTTACACGCACTTATACGCACTTACATACACTTACACGCACTTACACGCACTTACATGCACTTACACGAACTTAAACCGCACTAACACGCACTTATACACACTTACACGCACTTACACACAGTTACACACACTTACACAAACGTACACGTACTTACACGCACTTACACACACTTATACGCACTTACACGTACTTACACATACTTACACGTACTTACACGCACTTACACGCACGTATACGTACTTACACGCACTTACTCGTGCTTACATGCACTTACACATACTTACACGCACTTACTTGCACTTACACGTACTTACACGTACTTATACGTACTTACATGCACTTACACGCACTTACACGCACTTACACAATCTTACACATACTTATACGCAATTACACAAACTTAAACTGCACTTACACGCACTTACATATACTTACATGCACTTACACGCATTTACACGCACTTATACATACTTACACGCACTTACACGAACTTACACACACTTATACGCACTTGCACAAACTTACAAACACTTAGACGCACCTATATGCACGTACACGCAATAACACACACTTACACGCACGTACACGCACTTACACGCACTTACACTTACTTATACACACTAACACGCACTTATACACACTTACACAAAATTACATGCACCTACATGCACTTACACGCACTTACACGCACTTACACGTACGAACACGCACTTACACACACTTACACGCTCTTACATGTACTTACACATTCACTCATGCACTAAGAGGCACTTACACGCACTTACATGCACTTACACACACTTACACAAACTTACACGCACTTACACGCACTTGCACGAACTTACACGCACTTAGATGCACTTACATGCACTTACATGCACTTACACACACTTACACGCACTTACATGCACTTACACGTACGTACATGCACTTACACGCACTAACACGTACTTACATGTGCTTACACAAAATTACACGCACATACACGCACTTACACGCACTTACACGCACTTACACACACTGACACACACTTACATGCACTTATATGTACTTACACGCACTTACACGCACTTACAC